>JAXGGA010006989.1:0-65710 GCA_038373865.1 Uloborus plumipes
TTTTTCGAATGAATAAATTCATTATAATTTTCAAAACAACTCAACGTTAAAACATGTGATAAATTTGAATGTAATATTAGTAAAGATATTATATATATATATATATATATATATACACTGAAGTGACAAAAGTCATGGGATACCTCTTAATATCGTGTCGGCCCTCCTTTTGCCCGGCGAAGTGCAACAACTCGACGTGGCATGGACTCAACAAGTCGTTGGAAGTCTTCTGCAGGAATATTGAGCCATGCTGTCTCGATAGACGTCCATAATTGTGAAAGCGTTGATGGGGCAGGATTTTGGGCACGAACAGACCTCTCGATGGTGTCCCATAAATGCTCAATGGGATTCATGTCGGGCGATCTAGGTGGCCAAATCATTCGTTGGAATTGTCCAGAATTTTCTTCAAACCAATTGCGAACAGTTGTGGCCCGGTGACATGGCGCATTGTCATCCATAAAAATCCCATCGTTGTTTGGGTACATGAAGTCCATGAATGGCTGCAAGTGATCTCCAAGTAGCTGCACATAAGCATTTCCAGTCAATGTTCGGTCCAGTCGCACTAGAGGACCAAGTCCATGCCATGAAAAAACAGCCCACACCATTACGGAGCCACCACCAGCTTGAACAGTGCCTTGCTGACAGTTTGGGTCCATGGCTTCGTGGGGTCTGCGCCACACTCGAACCCTACCATCGGCTCTTACCAGCTGAAATCGTGACTCATCGGACCAGGCCACGGTTTTCCATTCATCTAGGGACCAACCGATATGCTCACGTGTCCACGAGAGTCGCTGCAAGCGATGTCGTTCTGTCAGTAAAGGCACTCGAGTCGGTCTTCTGCTGGAATAGCCCAAGAAATCCAAATTTCTCCGCACAGTTCTAGCAGACACGTCCATCGTACGTCCCACATTGATTTCTACGGTGATTTGACGCAGTGTTGCTTGTCTGTTAGAATTTACGACTCTTTGCAGATGTCGCCGGTCTCGATCTTTAAGTGCAGGCGGTCGACCACTGCGCTGTCCATGGTGGGATGTTATGCCTGAAATTTCATACTCTCGGCACACTCTTGACACAGTGGATCTGGGAATGTTGAATTCTCTAACGATTTCCGAAATGGCATGACCCATGCGTCTAGCTCCAACTAACATTCCGCGTTCAAAGTCTGTTAATTCACGTCGTGCGGTCATCATCACGTTAAAACCTCTTCACATGAATAACTTGAACAGAAATGAAAGCTCTGTAAAAGCACTGCGCATTTATACCTGTTCTATGCGTTGCTACTGCCATCTGAAAATTTGCATATTGCTATCCCATGACTTTTGTCACTTCAGTGTGTATATATATATATATATATATATATATATATATATATATATATATATATATATATATATATATATATATATATATATATATATATATAATATAAAATATATATATATATTTCGAAATTGCTGAACCTTGCAGAAATATTTCAAGTATTTATTGATACGAGCTATCCTGAAAAAATAATTTTATAATAACGATCGTTTAAAATGCTTTATCAATAAAATCTTTCAAATCATAGAAACAAAAACTACTGCAAGTTTCACTCCTTTCCCTAAGCCGAAAAAGTTTTTAAAAATTAGCATTTAAAAGTCCTTCATATTTTTCTTTCTACCAATTTTCTAAATTTTAATTACTGTAATATTTTTATTTACTTTTCTAAATAAAACCATTGTATTCTCTCTTTGTCTGAACAATTTTATTGAGGGAAAGTACTTCTTTTATGAACTACATTTCATATAAAATGTCACATAAGATTCAGGTCAGTTTGAATTTACTAGTTTTAATTAAAATTGTACGAGTAGTTTATAGAACAAATAGAGCAGTAAAGTTATGATATCCTTCTAAAATTCCTAAGGGTTGAAAGTACCTCTAGAAGAGAAACAGAAATCTTTTGAACTCCGTTTGATTGAGACCATAGTTTTAGATGTGTCTAGGAAAAAGAAAAGTATTTTTGGGTCCTTAATATGACATAATTTTATGGAATTGAATTAAAACTTCATTTTAAATTTTTGTAATGTAACAGCAAGAAGTAAGGTTACATAATCACAAGGTTCAATAAATGATGTTTTGCTATTATAGCAACACTAGTTTTTATTTTACTGAAGCGAAACAATGTCGCTTATTTTTTCCCATTGAAAACTGTTTTGAAATTCAAAAGAAAACGAAATACGCACTAAATGAATTTTCTATGTATTGATGATATAAGAAAATGTTAATAAGCATTTAGATTAAACTAATAGTTTACGAGCTTTTTATGATTATTGTTAGCGCATCCGTAGGAAGTAGTGATTGATCTTAAAAATAGCTGTCGGGTACTTTTCAGAATACTAACGCAAATTATTAACGCTTTATTTATATGATTTAGACATTCAATTGAAATCTATATCTCTTGATTTCTCTCCGACTTATTACAATAAACAGTTATTTATTTCAGTCATGTATTGCACCCTTTTTTTTTAAAGGTAACTAAGGAAGACGTTAAGAAGAGAACTCTAGTTCAGGTAACCGTTAAGACGGGATAAATTTTGTACAAAGAGTCAATAAATGTCAAATTATTGTTATTTTATAGAAATTACGTGTTTATCGCAAAAATCTGGATAAAAATTAAGTTCTTGCCCAAACAGCACTACTTTATCCTTTGGACGTCCTAGAAATGTCATTTCAGGACTAATTCAAAATATTAACTCATCCTTCGGATGTTTAAATTTCATCCCGGGGTAATCGAGGGACAGCCTAGGGACCGTTCAATGTCCGCGAAGTGTTCTTCCCCAGTTGGTCCCTGTGTTGTCAGCAGCCATCCCGAGGACTTAATATTTTCGTGGTCCTCTGGACGTTCAGAAAACATTATCCCCAGGTTGTTAAAATGATGTCAGACGTTCTTTTATTGGCTATTTTTAGGACCAAGCTTTTTGTGGTTGGTCGGTCGGACGTTATATGGACTGATTAAAATGAACAAAGGACGTCCTACGAACTATAGCCGTTCAAATTTTGGTTCTCTTTAGAACATTAGACGGACTATACATAAAGTGTTCAACGAAATATTTAATTAATAATTTGGCTGTCAACAAGTACTCGAGGGATCTTTTGCATGCAGCATAATCATACTACATGAGCGCTGTCGATTTTCTGCATCATGAAAATCCACTGACTGGAGCTGGATTCGAACCCGCGCTTTTGGGCGCAAGAGGCCAGCGTCTTAACCACTATACCACTCTGTCGGTGGTAAAGTATCGTAATTTCAATCTTTTTGGAATTAAAAAAGCCCTTTTGATTTCAGAAATAAAAAAATGTTAGCTATCTTTTCGGCATTAGGGCATTTCTTCAACCTCGGTGCGAAAAACTATTGTTTTGGAAAACTATTTCAGAACTATTTTTAAAATTTTAATAATAAAAAATATTACATCAGTGAATGATTTTTAAGTAATACTAATACAATTCAAATATATTTAAAAAACAAAAACCCTTATTTTTGCCCTTAAGTAAACTGTTTAAGAATGATAATAACAAATTTCAAATGTGTGTGCTTATAACAGAAAATGGTGTATTTACTTATTTTAATTTTTATTTCTTTTACAATTAAAATATGTCAATTAAAAAAATCGTCCAATAAATTTAGGGATAGTTTGTTTTTATAATAATTTAAAACTAAAATTTTTATTTTTGAGGTTTAAAGAGAAAAAAAAACCTCAGTAGAATTATATTTTACATTTTATAATGAATTTAAAAAGAAAAAGAAAGAAAAAAAAGCTTAAAACAATCATCATTAAAAAAAAAAATTCTGCAGGATATAGTAGTGTATTATTATCAGGTCATTATCCTAGTATAAACTTTAATAAATCAAGTTCAAGTTTTGATGTTTTTAATTTGAGAAAAAGAGAGCATTTTTGGCAATTTTTTTTTAATTTATTTTTTTAAATTTTGACCTCTCTTAAAATTTGCAAGAATTTTGACTATCATGAGCGTTTTAAAAATGTATGTCCATTTCCACACACAAAAATTCGAGCTAAATCATTTTTGACTCTTTCAATGTTCTTCTACTTTTTTGTTTATTAATATACTTTGAAAATACTTCAATTTTTATGTAACTTCGTTCATTTCTCGGCTTTATAGTAGTTAAATATTTCAACTTTACTTTTAAAAAGTTCTTCGGCACAAATCACCCACTTTTCCATTTTGAATAAAGTATATTAGAAGTCCAAAATTTCATAGATGAATATGAAAAAAAAATTCACTTCGTACTCACCACTTTCACTCAAATTACGAATTTTCGAAGTTAAATAAGTAAGTCCTATAATCGACTGATTTGACTCATTTGCAGGACATCCTAAGAATGAAGACCGCAGGATGTCAGAAAATAAATTCCTTCGTACGTCTTGAAATGTTGCAGTTTACTTCAAGCTATCCGGAGGACAATAAAAAAATTTGTACTTGGGACGTCCTATATGACGCTCCTTAGGATGACCTCATATCATCGAATTTTACAATACACCATGACATAATTTAAAAAATATTTCGGACAAACACAAGCTTGATTTGTATTTATTTGGTTTTTAAAATTAATTGCAGAGCTACTTTGAGCTTCCCACTTCATATTTAATTGTAAAATTTAAAAAAAAATTGTATTTTTTCAAGGAATTTTTTCCTTCAAAAATTTGTAGCATATTTTTATGTTTAGTTAGTTTAAATATTATTTTCATGCTTCGTATAAGTTTTGTGCATCATAGTTTACTGTCATTTGTAGTAAATTTCATTGAGAAAATAAAAAATAAAATTTTCCCTACAACTTGAAAATAATGTCCTAAAAACAGTTGATTTTGTTGAGACTTGGGACATCCTTAGAGATAAGTTCCCAGGACATCTGGAAAAAAGTCCGTGGTACATCCTGAAAGGATGCGGATCACTTTTGGTCATCCTTAGACCTAAAAAAAAATAGTCCGTGGGACGTCCTGGGAGGCGCATCTAAGGATCGCCAAATTTCATCGATTTTGACATCGGACCAGATTCGAACGTTCAGGACATAAAATGAACGTCCATTGGACGTTTCGTGCTGTCTGGGTGGTTTGCTAATTGAGTTCACTTTACGAGAAAAATAAATATTACACTGACGTTTTAGATCATAAGTTAATGAAATTTCCGGTAAGTAAAAAATATGTAACTTTTTTTAGAAAAAAATACCAACATCCTGTTTGTAGATTATCACTTTAATTTATTCTTTATTTTTTTAACTTTAGGGAACAATTTTTCAGCATATTTAATAAGCTCATTGCTATACTCACAATTTTGAAAGTTTGTTACCTGCTGTTTTGAAGTATTAGATGCAGATAAGATATTGTAATGTAATCACGTTATTTCTTTAAAAGTTTTAAATTTTCAATTTCTAATTTTAAACTATTCCTTTCTTATTGAACCTAATTTGAAATCACAAATGAACCATATATAATTTTAAAAGGGACTGCACTTTTATTAAAAAATATTATGACTCAATAAAAAAGTTGTGCCTAGCTATAGAAGTAATTGTTGGTTTAATTTCAGTAATATTTTGGGGGAGGGGTGATGCAAAACTTTTAAAAGCGATTATGATACGAAATATTTCTGCGTCATTACTTTCAAATATTTCAATGCTGTTTTTCCTTTCAAAAAGCTTTGGTTTCCCTTCAACAAAAGTGCATAGTGTTAATGCGGAAATGTTGCGTTTGACTGAAACGAAATTATACTTGATAATTCAAACCCCTGGTCATAAAATTGACTATTAAATTACTAGCAAAATTACAGTAATTTCGAAATTTATTTATAAATAGTTTATTTAATAAGAGTAAAATAATAAGAATTATTTTTAAAAACATAAAATACGAATGAGCTATAATAAGAAATAAAAATATTTCTAGTAATAGAATCGCAAGTTTAACTTTAATGCAACTATTAAAAAAATCAAAAATTAATAAAAGAAATTCAATGAATGAAAATATCTGTAACGAAAAAAGGTTAAACGTTTAAGCTCATTTATTTCAATAAACATCAATGTGGCTTTTTTTTATTAACCATGCTTTTCTACCTTAAAAACTATAAACACGGTATTCCTGCATTAATAAATACCTGCTTAAAATAAAATTGTCGCGTTACGCACGACCTTGAAGATAAAAAAATAACAATCTCTTTACATTAACAGTAGCAAAATATGAATAATTCCCACCATATTAATTGCACATTTACTCTGAAATCATAATTTACGTGCTTCACACAAGTCCATCAAATATAAATGGACAAACTCCAGTGCTTCCCTCAACAGCTGTTATTCCTTTTTCTAAAAGTAGTCATCAGGCTTCGTAAATATTTAACGCTTCTTTCAATTTTTAACACTACTTCAGGATATCTCCTCTTCAAAGACGAAAATTTATCTTTTTGATAAAGTTCTTTAACCGCGCTTTTTGTTTCATTAAATCCGGAAGTTTATTTTTACGTTATAAAACTATTCCTGGAGTTTGAATTGAGAAATGTAATATGCATTTTTAAATATCTTCTCGCCTTTTTTAATTTTTAATGCAAAAAACATTTCGGATTTTCTGCTGTTATATATTTTTTTAATTGAAATACATTCTTGTGTGCGATTATTAAATTAATAGATGGTGCATTCACTGAAAAAATGAATAATTTCTGGATTGTCACAATTAATTAATTCTGTCATAATGAATTTTTAAAAATTAAAAAGTTTATTTTGTATTAAAAAAAGTTATCTTTTTTGCAGATAATGACCTTTTATATTAAGAATTCTTAGGTTTTTCCCATTGGAATCGCGTCGGTAGGATCAGTAATTTAATGAAATCACGCGGCTTGTTAGAAACGGTTGTCAAATTATGGGGAATGAGTAGTAAAAAATCTGTCACAACAAACTAAAGTCAAATAATAAATTCGCTTGACGTTATTAACAGCGGAAGAAAAGCCTATCTTGATTTATACAATATATGAATTTTCCATTCCCTACCAAAGGCGAAAATTACAAATAATCCATTTGTAGCTATCTAGATAAAGCAACATTTTCCTTATATTTGGCAATACAATTCTGTTTGTTTTAAATCACTCAACTTTAACATGTGTGCAATATATTAGTCTAGTTAGTAAAAAGCTTTTTTTTTTTTAATGTATACGTGTGCAGCTCTTTTTTATCTACATTTTTTATTTTTTTTTATAATTAGAACAGTCTTGCTTGAGCAAAATATATAGACCACTTACGCAGAAATACCATGTAAAAGAAAAAATGATTTCTTAAATCAATTATTTTTTGTATTTAATTCAACTGAAAAAGTATTTGAAAGATATTCAGATAATCATATATATTCAATACTATTACTGATTAGTTTTGTTTCATAGACTCAAACATTTTATAATAAAGTATAGGACACGAAATAGCGTGATCTTTTATTCCTTAGAGCCTCCCAAACTAAAGAGATTTTTTTTAATGTTGAGATAATAAAAGTTACTTTTTTATTTTCTTCACATTATTTTTATAATTCTCAATTGCATAAAAAGCAGAGCGCTTTAAATTGGTTTTGAAACTTCGGTAACTTTATTTGATAATAAAATTATTTAATTAAGCGCTTTCGAGTATTGTTTAGCACGTTTTACTAATGAAGCTCAAAGTATAATTTTAAAAGCTAAAGATCGTAGCAATAAATATGATATCAATGGCTTTAACAACCCAAAAATGTGGACAGAGACCAGTTTGAAAATACTATTATTTTGGCTTTTTATTCAGAAATGTATTCTCCTTTTGTGTTTTCAAACTCCTAATTTATTCTTTTATTTTTTAATTCTACCTCGATTAAGATTTTTTTTCATATATGACCTTCTTACCGTAGTGGAAATAATGGCAGATTTTTAAAATAACCATTTTTTTTAACATTTAAAGAAGAAGAAAATGTATCAACATTTCAGAAATCGCAAACTCTTATACAAAAGGAAACTAATAATTTATAAAAAAAGTACTTTATTAAAAATAATTAACGTTGATTAATTTTTAGTTAAAAGTAAGTTATAAATAAGTACTAAATAATGTTGATAAATAAACAATAAAATGGGATCTCAAAACTACTCATAGAACCCATATGCTTGTAAGTACTTATGAGTAAACCCTTTTCATGTAACCCTTATAGCCGACAGTTAGGGCACTCATATATGTTTAATGTAGTAAAGAATTGTCTTCTCTAAATTTATAAAATGCAATAACTTTTTATAGATTTTTAATGTATAACAAAAAAAATTAACTTATACCACAAGACGTTTTACTATTATGCTTGTAAATTTGGTGTCAAAACTTTAGTTGAGGCATTGGGATGATAATTGAAGATTATTAGTCTGCTTTAGGTTGTCTTTTTGTTTTGATATGCTTTAGAAAAAATTTGCTACTTAAAAAATCGTTTTTCTCCAAAAAATTGAAATGAAAATTGCATTTTTTTATTACGCTTATTTCCCCACACTTGTCATAGCCTTTATTTTATGCTAGCTTATACAAACATTTTGGACAAGATCAAAATTTTAATACTAAATAAGTTTAAGAATGCATTCTTGCTACCTTTGGATATTATTTATCACTTCAACGGTTTGTAAGATGGCTAGAAGTTTTCCCGCAGTCTAAGATGAGCCCACGGGATTTTAAAATGAAATTTGCGAAACATTTTAAATTCAACCGGGAATATTTGTACTTCAGTAGATTTTAATACTTAAAATTTTTAAAGTTACGAAATAAAATTTAACAAGCAAGAAAGATCTCTATCATGTTTTTAGAAAAAGACATGAGATGTTTGAACTTGACTTTAAAGATTCAAGGTTTTGTCAGTTATATAGAGATTTGTAAAGTAACAAACAAATCAACATATAGTTCCAAAACAAAATTTTTAATTGGTTAGAACTTTTTTTTTTAAGTCTCAACCCTTCTTTAGGGCGGATTTGAAAACGAAAGTAACAAACTGACATTATCTAAAAATAAAGTTTTTGAGATGTTTTAACTTGATATTTATTTTTTAAGGTTGAATTGTGTGGATATTTGTAAGCAGAATAATAAATTTCACACACTTATGAAGTATGAGTTTAGAGAGATTTTTAACTTAGATTTTACTCTTTCAACAGTTCTTCTGAAATTTCCAGAGAGAGAAAAACTGTCACGAGGCACATATAATATTTAGGAGCGACTTGAAATTGATTCATTAATTTATGAGTTTTAGATGGATTTAATAAAGAGAAAAAAGTTTTAACTAGATATTTATGCTTCAAGACTTCGTGAATTGAGTGAGAATTTCAGATTAATAAATTTCATATACTTATGAAGCACGAGTTTAGATTATGAGTTATGAGTTTTGTTGAATTTAGATTTTAATCTCTTCTCACTTCTTTAAGCATTTGTAGAGAAGAAAAATCTGACATGACTCAAATATGAGATTTTGAAAGACTGGAATTCGATTCAATGTTTCAAAAGTTTTGGATGGATTTGAATGAGAACTTAGATTTTAATTTCTCATCTTTTATTTTGGAACTTGCAGAGAAGGAAAAACTGACATGACACAAATGAGATTTTTGAGAGACTGGAATTCGATTCAACGTTTTTAGAGTTTTAGATGGATTTAAATAAGAGCTTAGATTTTATTCTCTCATCACATCGTTTGGAATTTACCGCCAAAGAAAAACTGACATGACACAAATACTAGATGTTTGAGAGTTTTGTGAGTTTAAGACGGATTTAAATGAGAGAGAAGAAAAGAGTTTTTGAAACTTACCCCCGGATTGCCCATGCAGTGTCTTCTCATGGGGTCAGCACTCCGATAGGTGGGGGAGTATCGGCCCGGGAAGCACGTCCCCGTCCCCGTGTTAATTGGGGGTGGCAGGGGAACGTGTTGTTTGACATTCATGGCCGAAGAAACACTCAGCCAATCTTCCTCACAACACACTTCCCGCTTTGGGAATGCCAGATTCGTGCCAGCCACTGCTAAGCCTAAAGCGGAGAGTACCAAAAAGAGGGAAGGTCCAGTGGGCGGATTCCGAAGACTGATTTGGTACGGCGGTGCACTCGACGGAGTTCGCTCTTCCCTTCTGACGTCAGCTTATTTATGTCCGCGCTTGCGCACTGCGGGCCTCTCCCGATGCTCCTTTTGGTTCGCTTCGCTGCCTTTATCTGCGTATGCTGCGATCAAGGGTAACAGCAGATTACATATTTATGCATAGCGCTCGTGTTGTTTAAAGTTCGTTTTTTTTTTTTTTTTCTTTTTCTTCTTTTTTGTTCCGTTTTATTTCGGGATGAAATTAATAAGCGTTTGGATTTCGACGATTAGACGAAGAATTTTTTCTTTTTTCGTTCTTTTGCTCTTCTGGGATGTTAACGATACCTTATGAAAGTGAATTTAAATTCTCTTTGCATACAAAATAAAGCTGAAATCATTTTTGAAGCGTCATTTAGAAAAGGGTTTGAGATTCATTTCTTATTGTTCCTTTTTATGCTCCTCTAGAATACGGTCAATAGCTAAAAAAGTCAAAGGGTTATGTACGTTAAATATGATTCTTATCAAAAATAACTCTCTGACTTTTATAACTTAGTCAAAAGATAAGTTAATCCAGTTTTGTAAGCGGGTTTTCTTTAAATGTCTAAAGCACTTACTTACATTTTTAGGATTTAGAATACTCGAAAGATTTCTTACGTGAACTGATTCAAAACTTATTTAAAGAACTTCATAATATCCGAGACATAAAATACATTCTCAACAATTCAGAAGGATTGCCTAAACGCAGAGAAATAAAGGTGAATAATAATGTTTGGGCGACATTCTCCGACTTTTATGAGTCGATCAAAAGATAAGTTAATCCAGTTTTGTAAGCTGGTTTTCTGTAAATGTCTAAAGCACTTACTTACACTTTAGTGCTCCACAGATTTCTTAAAAGATTTAACCCATAAGATATTTTAATAATATTTTCTGTAATATGCGTGGAGTAAATAATACATTCAAAAATCCAGATTAAGCGCCTACTCGTAAAAAAATTCTGACAGATAATCATTTTTGGGCGAAGCATTTAAGCAAGTATAACTGAGAAGCATTTTTTTATGCAATCAAAGAACGTGCACATTTGAATTAATCATCAAAGCTTTGTACAGGCATGATATTGCACATTTGTATGTTCAATACCATTCGAATAATTTCCTCAAGTATGAAGTTACACATATAAAAATACAAAAACAAATGCGACGACCAGCAACAGGCTCTGGGCCCAACAGGGCTGGTACTAAACATACTAAACTATACCATGTTTTGGTATCCATAAATGTTGTCATCAACTGGAGAGGAACTCATTTGGTAAAAGGCTTTTCTTTTCCCCCTTTCGTATTAATGACTGTTTGAAGCAAATTTTTAGCAAAATATCATTCCGGTCTTCGAATTTCTCCCTCTCTGTCTTTCTCTTGTCCCTTAAGTAAACAACATTTCATTAATGAACTTTTTTTTGTAGCAAATGAAAAAATGCAGCTGTAATTTTTTTCTCTTGAGCACCTTAATAGTTGATGAAATTTAATTTTAATTGTCGGTCTTGATTTGCATTACTTCCTATTAAAGCAAGGTGCTTTCTTTACAATTTATCACTTATTACTGCACCCTAATAAATACGGTTGTATAACAAAAGTATTACGGGAATTTTTATTACTAAGCTTTAATTCGAAATTTACTGCTAATATTTCGATAGTAATCAAGTGTTTCAATAATATCTAATTCCTCGTGTATTCATGATAATGTATGAAAAATAGTTAACTAGTTAGATGCTTTTGTAATTAAAAATCAGAAATGTGCTATGAAGAACAAGCTGAGTTTTTTACTTAAATTGCATTGTGAACGTCCGGTTATTATCATCATTGACAAATGAAAAAATTGAGCTTTGGGTGAGTAAATTCCATATGCCCCCGTACATGTTGCTTTTCCTTTGCAGTACTTCAGTTGCGGTGAAAACACAGGTACGGGTATAATCTAACACTAACTTAAATTAACAATAACAATAACTCGAATGTTTTAATATAGAAACATACACTTTTTCTGTTTTTTCTCACACTAACAGCAGTAACTAAAACATATATTTATTGAATACTTACTAACATTTGTTTTTATTGAAAATCAAGTAATTATAATTTTAAGTATTTTAGCAATTGGATTTGTTAATTCTGTAGCATTTTCCGTAGCATTCATTTTAAAAAGGCATTTATTATGCAAAAATTACCCCAAAATTATTTTCCCCATAAAATTTCTTAAAGAAAGAAAAATAAAACTACAGTTAATATTTTGAGCTAACCCGAAATGAAGATAAGTGACTGCGCGTGCAGCGAGACTGACTGCGCGCTTGTAAATGTGGCTTCTTGTTGACTGTTGTCTTTGTGCCGAGAAAATGGCACTACGGGGGCATTGTTATACACTTTTCAAGATTTTTAATACAGTTTCAATTTTATAAGTGTATTTATTTCGTTATTTTTAGAAATAACTTTTAACTTAAATGTATCTGTTTACTACCGATTAGGCTTGTTTTCCCCCAAATTATACTTAAATGACTTGGTCGGATTCATCTTGGCCATATACAGAAGGTTGTGTCAAGAAAACCTGTTTATGGAAATTAAAAATTTATTAGTTGATAAAAAGTTGCCCCTACTGACTCATATAAAACGCACAAATCTTATTCAAAGCAAAATGTATATAGGTCGAGCACACGAAGCCTAAAGTTTATAATTTTCAGAAAAAATAATTATTTCAATAAATATTTTAAAGTAAGTTTTTGTTTTTTTAAATATCAATTTGGCTGATGTAAAAAATAAAGTGGAGTATTATTGCTTTGAAAAATGTCTTGCTCATATGCAATATTTAAGTTTTCAGCAAAGTACTCAAAAGTAAAAGTAATCCTTTTTTTGCGTTTAAGTTGAAACTTTTCATAATGAAGAAAATAATTACACTGCGCGGCAGGCAGGAACGTCATTTCAAGTTTTTCCAGGGGGGGGGGCGCAAACGGTAAAAACACAATACAATTTCACGAGAAAACAACAAAAACCAAGCCCACTTATATATAAATACATTGATTTCTCAAAGTCGGGGGGGGAGGAATTGACTCCCCCTGCCCCCCCCTAAATGACGGGCCTGGCGGCATGAAAAATGCTTTTGACCCTATTTCTACTGATTCTCAAGTAAAATGACCTCCTGAATCCTAACATGACCACCATTTTCTCCCAACAACCACTACATTTCAGAAATAGCCCCCCCCCCTTCTCTTTTTTTTATTTTTTCAATTTTCCAATTTCGTGGCGTTTATTTTGAAAGGGAATTGAGCGTATATATCAGACGTTAACATTCTTCTTTTTAAGGGCTAGAGAGACGAAAAGTTAAAAACATAAGCATTTTCAACTACGAGGGAAATTTAGGGGTAAACCCTCTAAAATATTTTTTAAAAAATTCCAAAAGCTAGCTTCCATTTCTGGTTTTATTTTTCCATAATTTTTCACTTATTTTTTTAACGTAAAACCAGAGTATCGGTATCACTCATATAGACCCCATATGCCACAATATCTTGAAGTCGTCAAAATTATTTTTAAAAATTATTGGAATCTTCGCATCGTTACTTAAGATATGCATCGCACATTTATAGTAAAGAGGCTTCCCGTGTTTTTTCATTCCCAAGTTACATTCCCAACAGTAATAAAGATTGAAAAATAAATAAGTGGTTTTATAACATAGGGGTCATTCCATTTTAAATCAACAAATGGGGTGCACATCACCATTTTTGATTTTAAAGAAAATTTGCATGTGCATTCCTTTTACTTCCCTGGCCTCAAAAAAATAGTTATTTTATTTTAGAAAAATTTACAGTTTGATATATAGGCCATTTTTGTAGTTGGCAACAGCGAAAATGGGGCATTTTGATGCTTTTGTCTTACGAACTAGAACTTTTTTTCTATCAAAGATTTTAAGCTCAAACATAGCTCATTGGAAAGCTAAGAAAGAGATATTTATATATATATATATAATATCAATAAATTTCAGACTTTAAAAAAAACTTAGTTTTTCAAGGTCAAAGTTTGCGACGAAAATCTCATTTTTTACTACTTTTAAAAAATAAAAAACCCATAAAGTGTTTATAATTACAAGCCCTATGTTTTATCATATATTCATATGCATGGTTACTTATTATACCAAAACTATTGGCTTGTTACTCCGCCCCCTTTATGAGAAATGCCCCCCTAAAGTTGCAAAATTTCAAAAAAATCCAGTTTTCTACGCTAAAAAATGCATGTGGGTGTAAAAATAATTTTACTTATGGAATCTTAAGTACTTTTTACCAGCTTTCTTTATGAAACAAAAGTTAATTTGTTATTCAAAGGCGCTTGGCAGATATAAGGGTCTGAATTTTCAAAAAATTGCGGACAGAAACAACACAATTATTTTCATACTTTTTTTTTTATTGAAATGTAATAATATATACCTTATTATTTGCTTTAAATGCTAAGAAAAGGCTAGGAAGAGTTGTGAAGTAATTTATTTAAACTTACCACTTAAAAAAAAGTCACTCTGCTTTTATACCAAAGTCCTCTTCATGGCAGCTCAAGTAAATGAAGTTCTTTCTATTGTTGTGTTGTGCAGCTAACCCACCTGGAAAATAGGTTTATTTTGAAACTAAAGGGTGGTCCTCTTTCAGTTTTCTAACAAGGATATTTTGAAAACCGTAGAATGGTAGTGTTATATCCAGGTAATCACTTACAAAAACTTTCAGCTTGAACACATCCATCTTTTTGCCAAGTGTGGATTAAACTCCCGACCAGTGATAGGTCTTAATAGCTCTGTTGCAGGTGGCAAACAGATTTTTATAAATCAGACAAATTCAGTGATATTCTATATCCCTAGGTGTTAAAAATATTAAATTGTCTTATTAAAATTCAAATAAATTACTTCATAACTCTTCGTAGTCTTTTCGTAGCATTTAAAGCAAATAATAAGGTATATATTACTACATTTAAATAAAAAAAAATTAAAAAGTATGAAAATAATTGTCGTTTCTGTTTTTTTGAAAATTCAGACCCTTATATCTGCCAAGCGCCTTTGAATAACAAATCAACTTTTATTTCATAAAAAAAGCTGGTAAAAAGTACTTAAGATTCCATATGTAAAATTATTTTTACACCCACATGCATTTTTTAGCGTAGAAAACTGGATTTTTTTGAAATTTTGCAGCTTTAGGGGGGCATTTCTCATAAAGGGGGCGGAGTAACAAGCCAATAGTTTTGGTATAATAAGTAACCATGCATATGAATATATGATAAAACATAGGGCTTGTTATTCTAAACATTTCATGGGTTTTTTAATTTTCAAAAGTAGTAAAAAATGAGATTTTCGTCGCAAACTTTGACCTTGAAAAACTAAGTTTGTTTTTTTAAGTCTGAAATTTATTGATATCCACATAAATAAAACAAAGAATATATATGTTTATGTGTATGTGTGTACCTTATACAAATCCAGTTTACGTCGGATCTGGACGAAATTTGGCAGGGAGATACTTGGGCACCCGGGAAGAATTATAGGGTGGTTTTTGAGCGGGGAAAAAGTACCGATCCGTTCGAATTTTGAATAGAGGACTTCAAAATGGCTCTATCTAGCAAAATACTTATTGGATCTTCTTGATCTTGGTCTCATTCGAAAGAACGCAAAAAATACTTGAAAGTTTCCTACCAAAGGCTTTCAAAACCATTAATCGATATCTCCACCCTGAAGAAAGATATGGGCAGTTGAAAATTTGGAAATACCCATTTTAAATTGGATTGATAAAAATCGTCTGCATGAGCGTGAAAGAAATTAAATAGCGTGAAATAAATTATTGATGACAAAAAGGCGTTGCCATTTTGTTCTTGAGAATAAACAAATAAAATTCTTGATTTTGCTTTTCCTGTAGCGGGGATTTAAAACTTTTTTGGCGATTGATTCATTTTTCGTACTGCGCAAAATGTCGACTTTAATTTAATCGGGACTTTTATAGACCCGCGTTAATCGATATAAAATTTTATTCTCAAGGTATACCGGGCAGAGCCGGGCTAAGTAGCTAGATATATATAAAAAGATCTTTTTCTTAGATTTCCAATGAACTATGTTTGAGCTCAAGATCTTTGATAGAAAAAAAAGTTATAGTTCATAGGACAAAGCATCAAAATGCCCCATTTTTGCTGTTGCCAACAACAAAAATGGCCTATATATCAAAGGGTAAATTTTTCTAAAATAAAATAACTATTTTTTGAGGTCTGGGAAATAAAAGGAATGCACATGCATATTTTCATCAAAATCTGAAATGATGATACAACAACATTTTTGAAAATTTGTTGATTTAAAATAGAATGACCCATAGCATTTTTATATTTATAGTTTTGTGTCGAGTTTTTGTACTCAATTCTTGGAATAAGAAAATGCTAATAAGGTTTTTTTTAATGAAACTTCTTATTACACTGACCAACAAAGATTTTGTTGAACGAAACATAAATAGTTTTTCTAGAGAAATAATATAACTTACAATTTCATTAAGAAACTGCGTGATTTTTTTTTAAATTCTTCAATCGTCATTGGTATGCTTTTCATTCAATGTGTTAGATTCAACAAAGATTGTGTGTCGATCCACTTTCAAAACACAAGAATGATGCTTAAGATGACCTACAAACTGTGTTGCTCGCATTACGAAAAGAATGCAAACTGTCTTACTCGTACCAACAAAACCCCGTCGCATTCTGACTTCATGGGCGAAATCAATATTAGTTCTGAGATTTGCAATCTAACTTTGCAATGACTTCTACTTTACTTAAATGACCTGGTTCATATTCACTGTCAGAAATATTGATTTATCTGATTACTTTGCGGAAATATTGAATTTTTTTCTTTTCAGTAAAAAGTACATTATTTTGTACCTGATAATAGCACACGAAATTACTTCCACTTTTTAAATAATGAAAGCGACACGGTAACTGTAATTACTATTTTTGTGCTTTAAATATTAATCAACATATATACTTTGTCAATTCTCAAACATTGAATAAAGAGTCCTTATTCCAACTAACTTAATTTTCAAAATTTATGCAATGTCTCGTTGGATTTAAAAGTTTTCTTACTTTTCTCTTAGCTACAGAACACTTTTGACTTTCCTTCTCTGCCTTTTGTGCGAGCTGATGCTGAAGATTCTTTTTAAAAAATAGCAAATGAAACACATTTTTTTTACTATCGAAAGAGGAAGACAGAACTTTTATCACTTTAAAAACAAGTTTCAGAGATGTTCAAAATATGCTTTTATCAGCAGAAAAAAAAATCTTGCTCAAAGAAATAATCTAACACTTAAGTCTTTAACATCGAATAGACTTAAAGCATTGTGCGTATAAATATTTTTTCTTCAAAATGTAACAGTTTGAGCGGTCCAGCGTTGCTTTAACATTTGGTTTTCTTTTCTTTGCTGGGCACTAAAAATGAGGACAATAGCTCTTGAAATAGACCTGCCTATTTTAGTTACATTTTGTTAAACCTTTTGACATTGTTAGCACTATATAAACATATTTAGAGTAGAGTGAGCGGTTTTCATAAAGTTTTACGAACTTAATTCATGATTTTGTAATTAACCGTACAGTATTTCGTTGGTGTCAACGCTTAAATACAGTTTCCTTAATATCCACGTATGTTAAAAAAATTAATAAAAAGTAATCGCTAGGTGAAAAGAATTTTCTAAAGAAGACTTGCTTTTCATACAGCTTATTGAATTATATGTTTGCTTTGAAGAAGTACAAGAAACACTAGCTAAGGCAAATTTGAAAACTACTGTGCACCTGCAGATGTTGATATTGTTCCCTACAACTGTAATGCCGTCAAACTCACTTTTTTTTCAATGTTACTTTCTAAAATGCAATGCAGAGAATATAATTTGAAATATTTGTTTTAATACTTTAATTTTTTTATGTATTTCTTGTCTGCGTATTCAATCAAAGTGATTAACTTTATTTAAAATATTCTTATATATATGAGAGAGATGTTTTAAGCGAATATTTGTCTAGTTTTCAAAATCAAATATAATCAAAATTGTTTATGGGAACTCTTCTATAAACTATTTTTTGAATTCACTATGAAAAAAACTATTTCGCAACATCATATAACGTTTTAAAGCGAATCTATGACGTTATTACATGCCCAAACCAAGTGCCAGAACAAGCTATTTGTAATTTATTTCAACGTATAGTTTCAGTAAAATCAGTAACTGAAACACTGCAATAGGAAGAGTTTTGTTACCGTAAATTGAATTCAAATTATTCTTACCTTGGAAAATTTTTGGAAATACGTATAATAGACACATTTTTATCTTGTTTCTTCTTTCAGAAGCGTTACATGTTTATTTTAAGATTTTTACTTTACTGCTTGTGACTATAATATTCGTTTGTTATTGACATAATTAATTTCTTGTTTCTCCTTTACATGCTTATTTTAAGATTTTCTACCTTACTGCTTGTGACTATAATAGTCGTTTGTTATTGAAAATAAAACGTTGTTTCAGTTATAATCATTGCAATTCCGAATTGGAAATTAAAATATTTAGGGAAATGTGGGGCTAAGTAATGAAGTTCAGATAACTTACCTTTTCAGAATAAAAAAAAATGTTTTTTTAATTACAACAGATGGAGAAACACATACAGATTTTACAATAGAATTAGCGTTTTAAAATATTGTTTTTTTCTTTTTTGGCAGTAAATTTGTACCTTCGAAAGAAAGAGGTATTTTTTCCCTTCCCAATGAATGGAACAAAGTGTAAAATGTAATTGACATTTTTTCTATTTAATCTCTAAAAATATTTTTCAGAAACTGAATGATTAAATGAATAAGTAATAAAATAATACGCGAATAAATAAATTAATCTATATTGGGTGAGAAAAATGAATAAAATAGTGAATTAATAATTATTTTCCCTTGGGGCCACATTCACTTTTTCCCGTATGCACTTGAAAAATTTTATTAATCACTTAAATTCAAAATATACCTAATATTTACCTAATAAGTACTGCGCTGGATATAAGAGGACATCAAATAATATTTAAAAAGTTCGTTATAAAAACTTTATAATTTTATAACATTAAAAATTATTTTTAAACCACAAAATAATACACTAAGCTTATAAACTTCTAAAATTGACTCGTATCGACTTATACCTTTATCTTTTAGAACTTTTTCTTTATTGTAATCAACTACATATTCAAGAGCATAGCCAAAATATTGCTAGAGGAGTGACACTGCAAACTGGAAAAATATTTTGCCATTCCCCTTTACTCCACTATTTCCCTTTACCCCTTATTTCCCTACTTATATGAAAGTGAACTTTCGTTAAGGAGATTACTTCCTTTTTAAACGGCTTATTGAAACGTCCGTCAGTGTCGAAGAGGGGGAAGTAAATTAGCTGCGCAGTAGTTCAAATCGACTTTGCCCCTGTAGATGTGGCTTCTTGTTTATTGCTGTTATGATGCCGTGAAACTACGGAAAAGAAGTTTTTTTTCGTATGGTTTTATTTTAATTTAGTATGTTATGATTTTCGCGTGCTTTTTTCTGATATTTTCCTTAATTATCTGATTTATTTATATACCTTGCTTTATTTTCCTCCCTGTTTCTGAAATCTCTGTCGGTATTTTAACTCTGCTTCAATGTGAAGAATGTAAGTTGAATTAAAAAAAGTTAAAACATTAGTTATTTCCTAGTATATTTCTTGCTTGATTATGAAAAGATATAAATGATTATGAACAGGACTGTTAACTTTCTTTAAAGTCTTGAAATATTTAAGGAAGATATTTTCAGAGTAGCCACTTTTCTCTCTTTCTCTGTCAAGTATAAACTAAATTCTGTATAGAGCTTTCCTACGAACTATTCTGTAATTATAGAATGGAAAGATATCCTTTGTAGCATTATATTATGTCGAAAACAGAAAATTTTACAGCTAAACATTTTTGAAGAAAATCAGAAAATTAGGATTTTTTGACTTATGTCCCTTTTCTTGCAAATGTGCTATATTGTTATGCGCATTTTTTTATTAGTGTTTTACACCTAGTAGAGCTGACAGTAGCTAGTTTCATTTCTTTGGCTCAAATTTAGCGACAACATTCCAGCAGAAAGAGTTTTATCAATCAAACTAACTGTTTTCGATATATAATCATTGACATCTAACTCTGACGATCTCCTTATAACGTACCATCTTACTTTTAAATGATACTATTTCGGAACTATCAAATCTATACACTGAAAATTGCTTAGTTTTTAAAAAAATCCAATATGTTTCTTCTTCAGTTATGACTGCAGTAGAAATCATCTTGAAAAGAGAATGATCGATAAATAGAAATGCGTACATAGAGTTTTGATTTATTTATTTCACATGCGTCTCGTTTAAAGTGCTAATAAACAGAGCGAAGGCAGGGGAGAGATATAGGGGCAAGCCTCCTCCCGAAATGTTAAACCATTTCAAGTGGGGCGCTCAATCGTTTGTGCAAAAGGGTGACATATCCCCCATTGCCGAAGCTAAAACAAAGCCTGAAATTGCATTCATAGGACTTTAATTCCGAAAAGCTTTCAGTCCCCCCCCCCCCCGGATCCCCAATCACTTCCGTAATGTCATCAAAAATGGCGTTTTTAAAATTGACTTAAACATCGAAAAAATTTCGAACGGCATCATAGCCCCCTTTTCCTATAACGTTACCAAAAATTGCAAGTTTTGACTTCGCAAACAATTATTCTTGTCTTGACAATAATCCCTTTTCCAGCATCTACGATAAAAGGATAATTTAAACAATTAACGAGTAAAAACCAATCTGAGAAGCAGTACTGGTTAAGAGCATCTAAACTACCGAGCTCTGTCTGATTTGAATGCAAATAAATCAGTCTCTTATTCGGAAATAATGTTTAAAAAATTTAAAAATAAGAGCCGTTTCAGTTTTTAATGTGTGCGGAAACTAAAAACTAGTAGATATACTTTATTATTTCTATCTCCCAAGAAAATTATTTCTTCATATTAATCACGTATAAATTTTGAAATTATGTATCACTTTTAAAAGTATGCAGCATCATATTATTGATCTATTAAAACTAATTATTTTTTAATAATTAGTATGATCTGTAATGAAAGTTATTTAACTAGTGACTTAATGAAAATAATGTCAATGTGAAAGTCAATTTAACGTAAGCACCTGGGCACACCCCAAAATAGAATTCTGGCTATCCAACTGATGGTGAGCACAATTTGTTACTTTTCTTTAACACTTCATTTTATTCCGCCTTTACACTAGTTATTGCAGCCATGATTTGAAAATTGTTGGAACATTCAACATTTCCGAAGCTTTTAATCTTTGAAAATGTCGACTCAAAAGCATTGAATTATTTTCAAAGCATAATCCCTAGCAGCACAATCTCATCGGCCGATGATCGGCCATTCATCGAAACCCAATGAAATTCTCATCGGCCGATGATCGGATTTCGATGAGTTCTCATCGGGAATTGCTCCAATATGTCTCATCGGGCAAACAGAATCCGAGCAGCAAAATTCGATGAGTTTTGCTCGAAATACAATGAGATTTGGAGCAATTTACGAGCAGTGTAGTCCCGTGCCGATGAATTTAGGATCAATTTTGGATGAAAATACGGTGCGATTTAGATCAATACGCGAGCAGTGCTGTTCCGTGGCAATGAATTTAGGATCAATTTTGGATAAAAATACAATGAGATTTGGATCAATATACAGCAGTTTAGTTCCGTGGCGATGAATTTTGGATCATTTTCTTTTTTTTCCCCAAACCAGGTGCGACTGGGCAACTCCAGGATTGAACCCGGGTTATCGGCGCGGAAAGCCAACGCTATACCACCACGTCATCAAGTCTACGATTAATGAGACCAACACTGCATATTTAATAAAAATTTGAGATTGGGAAAATTTTCAACAAAAAATTTGATCATTACGACCTCTTTCCGATGAAATCTGTAGCTTGGCATATTTTCATCGGGAAATTTGATTGGAAGTATATAGTTTTCCGACGAAACATAGCTCGGCTAATTTTCATCGGGAAACTTGATCGGAAGGATATCATTTTCCGATGGAATATAGCTCGACTTATTTTCATCGGGAAAGTTGATCGGAAGGATATCGCTTTCCCATGAAAAGTAGCTCATCGAAAACCGTGCTCGGATACTGATCGGAACGATGTCATCGTGCATTACGGGATAGTTTACAAAGAGTTAGTTGATCGGCCGAGCAAAATCCGATGAGTTGATGCTACTTGGGATGTACATTCAAAAGGCTAATAAAGAATTTGTCATAAATTCAAACTAATTTTAAACTTTTTTTCTATTACTCATTACGTTGCTCTTGCTTGCTAAAATTGCTGTCGTAAAAAAAAAACTAAATTTTTACACATTTTTTATACACTTATAATATCCTGCACTAATATCAATACATAAAAAGGAGGATGCGGAAGCTTAACATGTGCCCCTAGATGTGTTCAAATGAACCCCATCATCTACTTTACAACCCCGAAAGGCACGCGTCGCACTGTTGAACGGTTCTATTTCCAAAAGGAGTGACAGCTTGATTAAGAAAATGCACCCATGGTAGCATTTCTGCTTAGTCCGATATTATTTTATTTTTCTAGAACAGAGAAGGAAGGAGAATAAATTAATAAAGGAAGAAACATCAACGCAAAATAACATGTCAAATAAACGAACCCAACAAAAAAACAGAACAAAGTAAATTTCTACGATAATATAAAAGATAATTATGGAGACCTGGAAGAAATTGATGGTTCAGCTGCAAAAACTGCTAAAAGCTGGTAATTATGTATTTGTGAAACTTGCATCAATGAAAACCATAAAGTATTATGAAGGTCTAATGTTAAAATCGGATACAAACGAAAATAATACTGCAAAATTTGATAGAAATAATAGAAATAGCTACACTTTTTATTGGTTGGATGTAGGTGATGTTAGAAATATAACTGAGGATGGAATGATAATGTTTCTTCCTCAAAAAACTTCAAATAGACACTGCCATTAAGTGAGTAAAAACCAAAAAGCAACGTCTAAAAGCACAAATAAGTCAAGTTAAAAATCGGCAAACATGTTTCAAAGGCATAAAGCCTCCTTCTTCAGTGCCAAGCAAGAAATAGAAAGAACCAAAGTACCGGGAGAGTTTAAATAGAAAAGGAGCAAAAGCTAGGCCAATCAGGTGTCAGCGTGTGCCGAGCCCGGATTTGGCGTTGCGTTGTCAGAAAATTTAAAAGCATGAAGTAAAATTGGCGAGATGTGTGTAACAGCAAAGGATTCGTTACTGAAAAAGGAGGCTTTATGCCTTTGAAATAAGTTTGCAGATTTTTAACTTGACTTATTTGTGCTTTTAGACGTTGCTTTTTGGTTTTTGCTCATTTGCGCACTTAGTGAACTGTTTTTAATACTGCCATTAAGTGATTTATTTTTTTTTTTCAACCTATAATGTTTTTTTTTCAATTTTACCAAAATTGACCTTAATCGACTTCATTATGTTTATTCAACATTAATTTATATGTAAAATAAAAAAATATGCCTAACGGCTTTTGATGAATTTCACAGACATAATTTTTTTTAACTCGCTTTATAATTTTCTGTCACACACATTTAAATGTAAGTAGATATATCGTTAATGGATACATTTACAGAAAAATATTTCCTACTAATATTTTGCGTACTTTGTCAGGTAGGACCCACGAACCCCTTTCCAAAATATAAATAAATGGAGGGTGGCCCACTTACCCCTTCCTAGGGGTAATGGATCCCACACGCCATTTTGTAAAGAATAAGATAGTTAAAAATATTTGAAGCATTTTTTTAAGAAATAATGCTAAACTTGTGTTTATGAATAATGTCCAAGATAAAATAAGTCAAAAATTTAAGCTGTTCTGCTTTAAAACTTTTGTATAAGGCTTCAAAAACAAACTGTTCCAAAAAGGGGGCCCACTTACCCTAACTAACCCTACATGCATAAATTTATGCTTAGTATTTGGTTTCTCATTGCAAATCTGACAACACCTGTTAGATTTAAAACATGTCATAGAACTAATTTTCAACAATGTTGCTTCTACGTGAAACCCGCTGTGCGCCTGTAGATGCTGCTTTTTCTTCACTATACTCTATTTGCCGCAGAAACAAACCTAAGGGGCTTTCATTGACGTTCTCAAACGTACAAGTTTTGAAAGCAATACAGCACAACAATAACAACGGGGCTCAAATCGTTCGTTTACTAAACACATTAGGGTCATTCCATGGAAAACGGTTACTTTTTCCCGTACGTGATGCTTAATATATTTCATTAAAAATAATAATTTAAAAGGATAATGAACAAAAATTTGTTGCTTAATAAATCATGCACGTATGTATGGTTTCTTAAGAAAATAATTTCGTCATTACCTATTAATTTTAAATAATATATATGAATCGTTACGTGTGGAACAGAATGAATATTTTTCGTGAATTATTCCTAAAATATTTTTTTCCAATGGTTCAAGTTATATTATCTCTCAACAAAGAAGATATGTTTCATTTACATTGATACCTTAGCTTTCGAAATCTAGTTTGTTTTGTCATTTATATATTAAAAGAACAAAAATATTAACTAATTAATACAGCACCTTACACGAGGTGGACTTTGAGTGCCCCGCAAGTTACAATTACGAAGTTATTACTCTAAAATATAACTGTATCCGGAGTATCTTTGCATCAAAAGCTAAAGATTAAAAAATGTGTTTACGCCTGTTCAGTTAAAATATTAAGAGTTATAGCAAAATGTTGCTAAAAATAGTCTGATCGTACCGCACGTGACGGTGGAGTAACTCATTATCATTTTATTTTATTATAACCTGCTTAATAATAATTTTAAAAAGTATTTTTCAGTTGCCGGAAGTGTAAATTTCAGAAATATTTTTTGTGAAAATTTTATTGCTACAAAAGAAAGAAACATTTATAAAAACTCTCTTTTATTCACTTTAAAAAGTAATTTTTACCAAATACGAAATCGTGAACCGTGGTGTAACGAGATTAACTCTGTGATTGTAGATGTAACTTCTTGTTGACGACTAAGTTTTCGTAAAAATGCAACTACGAGGAGCATAAAAATATGCTTTAAAAAATCACGCAGTTGCATTTTTAAAAATGTATTTTTTTAGCATTTACTAATACAATTATTTACGAACACACTCTGCATGAATATTAAGTTCTACAGCGGCAACGATATTCAACTTGCGGATCGGATTTCCAACAAAAGTATTCAGAACTCTTTCTCTCATAATAATAGTCTGAATTCCGTCAAAACAGTAAAATTTCCCGTAGAATTGAAAAGCAGTGCTATATCTAATTTTCCGGGATCTTTCATTCAGATAAAGCCGTAGCCACGACCAGCGGATCATATGCGACCCCCAAAAGTCTTCAAAAATCCTTTAATGAAAAAATTTTACAAACTATCGAAGTAAATGCCAGAAAAGCTAACTACCTGCATAATATATATAACTCAGTTTTCTTTTACCCTGCAATATTTTTAAGTCAAATAGTTTCAATTTTATTTTATTACACTGTGAAAAAGAATGTTATTTTTACAGTATAATACAACTTAATTTATAGTATTAAACTGTAAACATTGCTAATTTTGCAGTAATAAACTATAAAAATGCTACTTTTACTATGTACTAAACTGTAAAATTGCTAATTTAACAGCTTATTACTGTGCATTTTGCAGTTTTCACCTGGAACCTTTGCTGCCAGAAATATACTGTTGTTTTTACAGTATAATACAGCTAAATTTTACGGCAATAAACTGTAAAATTGCTAGTTTTGCCAGTTTTCACATTACTGGATTTTACAGTTTTAAATTGGAGCCTCGGCAGCCAGTATTATACTGTAAAAACATTTCTTTTTTTTTTCAGTGTATGTTTTTTTTAATCATTTTTGAATTTGTTTATTTATTTATTAATTTATTGTAAATTAACATTTCTCCCTCATAGTAATATCCGCAATAACATATTCTTCCCGAAAAAATTATTTTCTACGGTGCCATAAATATAACTCTTTCCGAAAAACCATTTTAACTATGTTTCTAAATCAGAAGACTAAAATTGTTTAAAATCGTATCGTGCAAGATTTATTTTTCCTATTTTCATGGTTTAGTCATCGAAGATCCGTGGATTCCTATTTATCAGAAATGTTTTCTTTAAGAAAATAACGTTCCGTTAATTCTTAAGCGTAGAAAACCACAGTTCAACGTGTGCGCCCGTAAAGTTTGCATTTTGTTCGAAACAATGCTCGCATCGTGAAAACACCTTTTAGGAAGACATGTCGCATTTTTCTGAAGTTTTCAAAAGTGTATTTTGAAAACTTGTAGACAGATATAAGCTGTACTGAAATAAGTAACAAAGGAAGAAATAATGGGGCGGATTATTCAGCAAGAAAGTAAGTTCGAAAAATATAATAGAAATGATTTACCCAAATGACTGAGTGACATTGATGATGGACAAAAAATGAGCTGCTGTTTTTACAGTATAATATTGGCAGCCGAGATTACAATTTAAAACTGTAAAATGCTCACTATTAAACTGTAAAACTAGTAATTTTGCAGTTTCTTGCTGTAAAGTTTGAAATTTCACAGTTTATTGCCGTAAAATTCAGCTGTTTAACACTGCAAAAACAACAGTGTAATACTGGCAGCAGAGGTTCAAGCTCAAAACTGTAAATTGTACTGTAATAAAATGTAAAATTAGTAATTTTGCAGATTATTACTGTAAAATCAGCAATTTTACAGTTTTTTATATCATGTGGTACAGTTTTTCCTGTGGGACATTTGTCATTTTACTGCTATGAAATGACAAATTTTTACAGTTTATTATTATAAAATTAGCTGTCTTATAATGTAAAAACAACATTTATTTTTTACAATGCAGCAACCGTTCGAAACAGTAAGTGAAATGCAATCAAATAAAAATCAAGCAGTTAAAAAAGTACGGATGTCGTAACACACTGGTGCCCACTTTACGGCCCGTAGGCCACATCCGTCCCGCACAGTTGATTAGCAGCCATCCGCACTATGTATTAAAATGCTTCAAGTTATCTTTATTTTTATTCATTAGTAAATAGATCAATTTGTAATTAGTTTTTCAGCTAACAAGAATAATTCAGATTTGATTTAACTGATATTTGACTAATATTCTGTTGGAGGTAATATGTATTTACATGAAATTACAAATGTAGTATTTTAATAAAAGAGTTATTACTGGGTAATCGTATTGCTGCGTCACTCAAAAAGCAGTTTGATGTTTACAACTATATACACGCCTACATACCATCAATCTTATTTAACGAGTTCACATTTATTTTCTAAAAATGAGAAACGACTAAAACTATTGCAATTATATTATCATATTTTTATAATTGTGCTTAGTTTTTCAGCAATTTAATTTTGCTTTATTTTGAGTATCAAATTCTACAACTGTGGCTTAAAAAGAATAAATATGTTAGTTTAAATAATTTGCGACATTGCCCTATGCTTGATATTTTTAAAATGCATTTTGAGTTTTAAAAATTGAAAAAAAAATTGCCAAATGTGAAAATTAAAATCGCTTGAAAAAATATTGAAATCGTTAGTGGGCCATTCCACGATCACGTGTGGGACAATCACACTGAATTTTCCCGGACATTTATGCATGTATACGAATCATTTATGGCTCGAAGTTAAAAATTTGCAAATCTGGGGAAAGCTCTTGACTTGCGTGATTTTTAAGCTAATTTTTTTTTCCTAATACCTTTTTTAATTGGTTTTTTTCAATCACGTAGTACTATCACGTGTGGGACAAGCTTTTGGACATCAGTTTTCACTCTTCCATGTTTCAGCAAAAATTCCTGCGAATCTGTTGTACTCTTAGAGCTGCAAATTTTTAGGCATGCAAAATGGATCCCTAGAAATAATGTTTTGCAGTATTAGCTCTTAAAATAAGTTTATACTGGACTTACAACTGATTTAGTAACTGTCACGTATGGGACGTATAAATCACGTGTGGGACATAGTGCGATTTTCTCACTTTCAAAGGAATGAAAACAGTTACAAATTAATATGAAAAACATACTTTATTGTATAAATCAGAAAAGATCTACTTTAATACGAAAAAAACGTGTGTAAAAATGAAAATTAACTTTTATAAATAAAAATTTCACTAAGTAAACTGCTTAGAGATTTTAACAAAATAAAGGATGAAAACTAAAATGTCAGCAAGCGTTTGGCTGATATTCATTAAGAACTAAATATAAGTAGTTTTAAATGTCCGAAAATGTATATAAACCTCTCTTTTTCGAACAAATTGGGGGAGAAATAATTTTAAGTATATCCTTTCTTTGATAACAAGTTTCTTTTCGTTCTTTAGGCCATTTAAAACATCCTGGAAGTTTTGACGCCTCCATCATATTTATGAAACAAGAGTCACGTTTAATATTTTTGACTATTTCCCCTGGACATGCCTCCCCAATTGTACAACAACCCATTTCCCGCATTTTATTTCGTTCTTTGGAATTCATTTTGTGCAAATGATTGACTGAAACACGGAAGTTTCTTCCGAAAGGCAGTGTGTTCTGCAAATTATATCCCTGCCTTTACATTGAATTTCGTGAAAGCTAGATATACCTTTGATGCCTGTAGTGTTTTCCCAGGGATTTTCGCTACGCACTTTTTCTTCGATCTCCTCTTTTCCAATGAAGAAAACTTTTGTGCTAGGGGCGAGTTTGCTAGCTAAGTTAGCAAAATCTTTGGCACATTGAACCGTGTTCTTTTCATCCTTGCTCATCATTTTTTGCCGAACAAGTCTTCAACTCATTTGTTGTCGCTTCTTCTTTCTTAAATCAGAAATTCTTTTGTTCTCATCTTTTTGAAAGTTTGGGTTTTCTTTTTTCAATTTTTCCCTCATTTTTTTCATCCCAGTTGTACTTTTTGAAGGCATCTTTATAGTCTAAAACCAAAATTCAATTTAAATGCGAGAACTAAAAAAATATTTAAACAAAGTCTGATTTTAAAAAGTCAGTATTGAAAAAATAGTTATCCCCGTTTTTACAGCACTTATCTGTACAAAATGCTTGAAAGATTGCTAAGTTTTACATTTATTTTAATGTTTGTACAGTGAGACCATTCTTCATTTGTGCCTGTTAATTACTAATATTTTTTAGAATATTTTAAAAAAATATATAATAAGAATATTTATTAGATAGGGTAAGTGCTCCAGTAGTCGGCCATTTAAGAGATCTTTTGTGGATCTTGACTAACCTAGAACTTTCAGCTATCAATACAGCAACAAAAACTAGGTAAAACTTTAGAATGAACCTTTCTGATAGTGAATCACCTACTTGTTTCAGAAATCTAAAAAAAAAAAATGTTAAAATCCAAGCTGTTGTCAACACTAGTAAATGCGCCAGTAGTCGGCCACAGAAATCCAGTGCTCGGCCACGTTGAATCCAGTAGTCGGCCACTTCATTTTAATTGATCCTTTCTGATATAGGGGTTGAATTAAAAAAACAAAACAAAGGGAAACTTACAACGAACCAGACCCGTCATTTGGGGGGGGGGTCAGGAGGGGGGGGTAATTGCTCCCCCCCCCCGGTTTTGAAAAATCAGTTAATTAATATAAAAGTGTGCGTGGTGTTTGCTTTTTTCCGATGAAATTGCATTGTGTTTGCACCCTTCATTTGGGGGGTCAGGAGGGGGGGTCAATTGTCCCCCCCCGGTTTTGAGAAATCAGTTAATATATAAGTGGGCGTGGTGTTTGCTTTTTTCCGATGAAATTGCATTGTGTTTGCACCCTTCATTTGGGGGATCAGGAGGGGGGTCAATTGTCCCCCCCCCCCCGGTTTTGAGAAATCAGTTAATTAATATATAAGTGGGAGTGGTGTTAGCTTTTTTCCGATGAAATTGCATTGTGTTTGCACCCATTGTCCCCCCCCCTCTAAAAACGTGAAATGACGGGCCTGCAGCGATGCATTATACTTAGTCTGGTCATATTTTTCGTGGTACCTCTGATGGTACTCAACTTGTGTAGATAATCATGTTAGTGTACTTCTTGATACACTATGTGCTTTACTTATTTCTCTAACTATCAATCTACCATTATTAATTTTAGACAGTACAATTAGCACAGACTTCTCGGAACATTAATGTTTTTATACTTTGGCTGCCTAAAAAGTTTTATTTTAAAAACTCGCCTTAAAAAAGTATTTTTTTCTGAATAACGTCTAGAAATATGTCTATATCAAAAAGAAAATAATTTAAAATATCAAAAAAAGCTTCATAAGGGTATGAGTATAAATTGCGCAACACTTTTTTCCCAACATACTTGGCCCCCCTCCATCCCTTTTCTCAAAATGTTTCACAATTCAAGCTACCCTCCCCTACCACACTATAACACACAAACAAATTGTTATTAAGGAATTATAGTTGAATTATAACTAAAATTGAGTATTCTTTCTGCGATATGAATTTATTACCAAATGACGTTTTAGTTTTATACCACGGGCAAAGCCGTGCGGGTGCCACTAGTGAAAACTCATATTTCTTGTTACCTCCACCCCCCCCCCCTGCCGCAATCTGTCACAGTTTAATTAACCACCCCTTCCTCTTGTTAAACCCGGACACCGTTTTAGGACGATCTCCAGAAATAAACGATTTAACTTTGTATTGTGAAATAAGTGATAAAAGATAAAATAAATGTTGTAACAATGTTGTACGAAGTATTACGTATTGCGTATACCTAGTTTGGGCTTAAAAGAAAGTTTTAAAAAAAGCTTCCGAAGAAAAAATTTCACCAGACCTTACTAAAGATGCAAGAAGGGACAAAATAAAGGAAGTTTATATAAAATGTACAAAATGTACTTGCTTAGGAAGTAAAAAAACAGAAATAGTTTTGTAGTGAACAGCAGTTTTTAGTGATAAATGACCAAAGAATCAAGAAATGAAAAACTGCTTTACTGTTTATGTAAACATAAAGACGTAATAATAGAGTCGACACAATTCATGACAAATAATCACGTCGGCACTTAACTGGTTCACATTCATTAGAACGGAATTTCAACATATGGAACATAAAACTAAAACTGTAGTTTCAGAAATGATTGCTTCCAAAACAGTGCAAGTAAAAATACATTCAAAAATACGTTGAAAGGAATCTCCATCAAGGCTTCATCTAGCACAGAATGTTCCACTGAAGCAAGTTTATTTGTTTTAAACTAATTGAAGTAAGATGAAATAAGGAAGTAAATGGAATTCGGGATGTCATGAAAGTAATCTTACAGCTTTCGACACGAATATAAGTAAATAAACAATAACCTTGAAAACAAACCAGAATTTAGTTTGCAACAATGTAACCATGTAGTTTTAAAGTTAACTCAGCATAATTCTAATCCTCTAGCGAAGAAAACTTAAGAAGTCAAACATTTGGGATAAATCACTAGTGAAAATGTACCAACATTTGAAACAATTATCAAATAGAGCACAGGGGTCTTGAACCTTTGGTAAAGCAAAAAGTTAAGCGTAATAGCAAAAGAAAGAATAACTACATGCTTGGCACTCATTAAATAACTTGAGCCTATGTGACTATTGAAGTAATGCATCTTATCTCCTATAATTGGGGAATGTTTATTAACTTTCGAATAAGTATCAATAGAAGTCAAATCACTCGTTTCGTCAATTTCATTAGTTTAAGATAAAATTTGATAAGAAAAACTATTAAAACACCATTTGATAATAACTAAATGAGTATTAAAACTTATAATCTTAATTCAACGTATGCGTATTTAAAAATCTCTCTTTTAGAATTTTCAATTAAATTTACAACCCTAGGAGCAATAAAATGTCGAAATAGTGGTCAAAAGAAGTTAAGACATTTAATTTAATTACTATTTTTCAAGAAAAATAAACTTTGGAAAAGGTATTTTTACTCAAAACAGTTAAATTGTCGCTGTGTTTCAATAAGTTAATTTAGTTTTAATTTGATGAACCCATATTAAGAATGAAAAGCTACATTAAGTATGTGACCGACTACTGGACAAATCATTCAAACTGCTTAGAACCAGTGGTCGGCCTACCATGGCCGACTATTGGAAATGCAGAAGAATTCTGTACCCAGTAGTCGGCCACCCCTTTAAAAAATAATCAAATCTAACCAGGAGCTCGCTCTTTCATTGAAACATTATGTTAGACATTCCATTAAGATAAAAATCACTCAAATTTACAGTAGAATTAAATTAATAAGTGTAATTGGCCATTTTAAGAAGACGTGTCCTCTTAGCTGAAAAATAAGCAGAATCGCAATCTTGGATGACTGGCACACCATTCAAAATGAAATGACTCATTACTAATTCAAAAAAAGTACCCAAAACTTAACTACGACTGGTTGATGATTGAGGATAGGTACATGAATGTGTGAATGCGCCATATCTGATTTTGAATTAAAAATGTACTATTTATGAGGAGTTTTATGTCATTGTGGCCGACTACTGGAGACTGGCCGACTACTGGAGCACTTACCCTACGTAGATCAATACCGTTAAGCTTGTAACCCCTTTTTTTATTCTTCGCCGGTTTAAAGTACATTCTACTTACTAAACGAAAGATTACACACAGAAACAACAGTAATACTTATGAATTTTTGTTCAGAACTACATTTTCTTAAAATGTCCAGAACGCGGCATCACGTGTGGGACACTTTTAATTACTTCATAACTGTTTAAGAAATTGAAATTATTACAGACCACGTTCAGAAATATTTATGCATGTTGAGGTTACTTACAAGCCGTAACCATTTTTAATTTTAGCGATTAGTTTAGTAGCAATTTAAAAATATACAAGTTTTCAATCACGCTTGGGACATGAAATTACGTTAACTTTAACTCGTAATAAATATAATTTGAACTGCAGTAGAATCCTTAAATACGGTATAAAATGAAAAAGGCACTCACCTTTTTTTAACGTAAAAAAGCAGAACTGTCCTACTTTATATAGAAGCAAAGTAAACCCACTTTGAAATCAGCATGTTTTAACGATGCAACATTTAGTCGGTGTCAGCCATCTTTGAAACTCTGTTGCCACTCAAAAAACGAAATTACTGAAAAATTATGCCCAGATCAATACGATTTGAAGTTTCAAGAATAAACTTAGTATATTTTACCCTTTCAAAAATGAAATTTTTTTCTGACTGTGAAATGTCCCGTTTTCCGTGGAATGGCCCTAGTACGTTTTATTTTTCTAGTAACTATTAATTTTATTTTTCTAAGTAGCTTAGTGCGTGTAAACGCAAGTAAATTAACAAAATCTTCGTTTTCATCTTCAGTTGCTGAGATTTAAAGTAATGAGATTAAATTTATCTCTCGTTATTATGAGATTATGTGGAACTACTTCTGGGGGGGGGATTCATATATTATTAACCAAACATCAAAAAATTCGTCGCATTTATTTATTAAAGAGAAGTTCCAGAATATAATTTTTTAATGTATTTTTTTTTCCTCGAGCGTTTTCAGTGGAAGTCTTCATAAAACTAGGTTTCTTTAAAATACTTATTTACCGTAGTACCTATAACTAATATAAATCAATGCATAAATTATACGTTGTCTATCTGTGATTTAAAGATGACTGGTTTTCTTTTGAGAAGGAAGCAAGGGGGAACTTTAAAAATATATGGATATTAACGGAAAAGTACTTTTCAGCCTCTTTTTTGATATTGCTCTCATTAATTCTACGATGTAAAATTAATGAGAATAGCTTGTAGCAGTAAATAACGTAGTACAGTACATAACCAGCAGTAAAAATTAAAAGTGCATTACTAAACCATTATTCCGTACATTTTAATGCATCAAACATCTCTTTATTACAAATATTTCCTGTTTAAAAAGCCTGGGTTGGCTTTGAACAGATGTCTAACTGTATACCGTATGTATTATGAGTACTACATGTACTACTATTCTTTTCCTAAGTTTATAGCGCTTGATTTCTTACTTTTTTTAAATGATGGAGGAGGGATGACCCACACCTGCAAACATACTGATGTGCTACTAAAGGTTACGTACCGTAAAATGGGGTTAATCGGAACACTTTTCAGCTTTGATTGTAAAAAAAGAAGTTAAAAGATTTTTTTTTAATTTGATTTTTTGGGTAAAAACTTCGGTCTTGCTTTACTTTTGATATTCCAAGCAAAGGCAAAAGATTTTGAGCAATTATTATTAAAATATATAGCAAATTATGGGTGTTCCGAATCACCCCGCTGATAGGGGTCAATCGGAACACTTGTTAAAATTTTTATTTTTTTCAATTTAATCTGTAATAGGTCTGACAAACATGAGTAATATTGATGGGGGAGAATAAGAACAGATAATTACTGTCAAATAAATGTATAATTTCAGTACCAGTAAACGTTTATAATTTGTGAAAATTCAAAATAATTTTGAACTTATGAAAAATGAAAAGTAATTTTAAGAAAAGCTTTTGAATTGAAATGCAAAGATTTAACATGAATGGAAGTCACTCATGTCGTCCACAAATATGTACTTGTCCTTAAAACTAGCAATTGTGACTTGGCTTAAGTTTTTTCATAACATCTCCTGGGATGAACTCTGCCTTTTCTTTAGTTTTTTGAAATTTCTGGGTTTCGGGGATTGTCCTGAAAGATTTTTTCGCTTATTCATCTCTGTCTGTGGGCTGGACGTTTACTACATAAAGTCTATGTGACTTTCTCCCTTTTATTTTAAGTAAAAAAAAGTCTCCTAGAGAAAAAATCTTTTGAAATCTGTAACTTTTGTCATTCTAAGATCTAGTTGCTCACGAGAAGGGATAAACAGTAATAAATCCTTGTCCCTGTCTTGATTAGAAGAATTGGGGTTAGATTCTTGATTTTTCAAACAATTTCCTTCAAATAAGTTTGAATTGGAACAACAGAACTAAGTGTTCCGATTCACCAAGCAAATTTTTTTCCCATGGCATTTTTCAGAATTCTTCACTTTATGACACAATTTATAAAAAATGTAAATTCTAATGTGGTATTCTGTTGTTCAGATACATGTATAATTGAAACATACCACTCATAGTTTTTAAATATAAGAAGGTTTGTTCTTGCATATGAAGTTTTGCAGTCTATGAAAATGTGATGTTTTCTAGCATTCAACGTGCAGCCCTCTTTAGAAGCCAGTAGCGTTGCCAGATTGACAAAAGTATTTTTTTCCTACTTCCTATGATCTTACCTTTCTAAAAAAAAAATTCATGGCGAAAAATACCCAATAGTATATTTATGAAGAATTTCTTTGTACGGTTGGGAAGTTTTGTTCTGATTGACCCCGCTGTTCCCCATTTACGGTACATTTCATCTTTGATTAAAAAATAACGTCGAGTGTTAAAAAAACCAAATTTTGAACTTTGTAGTTTTAAATTCTTTGTAGACTACAAGGGCACATGTGTCAATTTAAGAAAAAAGTTTTGAATAACTTACCACAAGACTTGACATATATGCTATTAACATCACCCTTTTTAAAATCTTATGCACGAAAAATCTTCTCACACTATTACAAAACTTACGGCCTTTGTAGGGAAAAGCGAAAAAGTTAACACTAGAATTGTCAATTTAATACGTTATTTATGTGAATTAACATTTTTAATTTTACTGTGCGGAATTTAAAATCTCTGTAAATTAATTAAAAATCTTTTTTTTTTTTTAAATTGTAACAAATTCGTCAGTGTTACTTTAGGTATTTCCAATGACAAATAATGCGCGTTTCACAAGTACTCCTTAGAAATGTCTGATTTTATTCTAAAAATAAGAATGATTTTGCATCTAGGAACTTAGTCAACAGTCTTTAATAATTTAGTAAAAATTGAATTTAGTGAATTCGCCTTAACTGCGGATACGTTTAGTTAGCTATTTTGTGTAGAAAAAAACATTGTGGAGAAAAAAAATTCTGTACAATATAAGTATTTATCTATTAGTCAAAAATTACGACGACAGCTTGTCGCAATATATCATAGGTTGAATACTCCATTTATGGAACTCAATAATTCGTTATGAGGCTATTCACTATCATTTACTTAATATGCATGTCATTAATATCAATTAAATAATACTTTTACTCGTGTAGTAGATAATTTGATTCAATTTTACGAGTTTTCTTTGGCAAAAACATATTTATTATAAAATTAATACTTAATTTGTGTCGTTTCAAAAGAAAGTGTATGAATAAATATCAGCTTAAGAGGTTATTTAGTTGCACTTAATTATTTAATGAAAATTTGAATTCAGTGCGCAAGCATAATTCGAGTAGAAAGGTCTAATTGGAGTAAACGGTTAGTTTTCCATTTGTTCACCTGAAAATTTATCTTATTAATTTTTTTCAAGAATTATTAGACTTTTGATTCAAGATTTCAACCATTTAGGAAAAAAATTAAATTTCTCTCTTTAATGTGTTTTTCATTTATCTTTAATGAGTCCGACATTTCAATGTTTTTTGTAGATAATTCGATTTGGTATTCTGCCTTTCCAGTGGCAAAAAATATGTATTGGACCATGAATATTTAAGCCGTCTTGTTTGAGCAGAAAGCATATGAATAAATGTTCGTCTGGGCTTTTAATCAGTTGTACTTAATAGTTTAGCGAGGCTTGAGTTTAGTAAACTCGGTAGAAATGAACTGCAGCGTGTACTTTTGAGTGCGACTCATTAAAGATTCATCCAGTCAGCATGGCAGTAGAGGAACTTGTGACATCGCTGTAAAGAAAGCCCACCAGCAGTTGCGACCAAAGCTTTGCCCAAGAGAACGCATGCAGAGGCTGCGTTAACAATGCATTATGTGCCTTCAGTAAACTGGCTCGTGAATATTGCAGCAGTTGATGTTTGCTGCTCGCTTGGCTGGCAGGTTGGGTTGTCCTGGACAAGCAGAGAGCCTCGCAAACTGTTGTCAAGGGATGGATGAATCGGAAACCGCATTTCAACCGTTTGAAGTATACAGTAATTGACTATAAAGTTGTTATGAAGCAGCCCTCAGGTATATACGCGCCCAACAAGATTCGACGCCAAGTTTCCGTTATTAATTACATTAACACGTTGGAACGCGCCGTTTTCTTATTTGTGCTGCAATGTGCGATATATTTGCGTAACATTCCGTATATCTGTCCTTGGGGAAAGGGCAAAGCTTTATCTCCGAGTAGACATGTCGACTAAATAGTCGATTAGTTGATTTAGAATTTATACGCTGGAGAGTGGGCTCCGAACTTGAAGCGCAATTTCTGAAACGATAATTATCTCTCGAAAATCAGGGATCTGGGTAAATTGGAGACATTTTCTTGGATGAATTGAGACGGGTTATAAGCGCTATGATTTATTTCGATTTAAAAGTGATTGATGTGACACGGGTGAAATAAAAGGCTCGAAATCGAAGGGAATAATTGTGTTAAATAAATGCAGGATAGGATCAAGGGCGTTTAATTGAGGTTCAACATAAAAATGGATTTCTAAAGAAATCATGGCATGAATCTAATTTAGTCAAGTCGTTTAAAATGCAAAAGTAATAGTCATCATCGTATCAGGATATCTCAGAACTTTTTTAAAAATATATTAATTGAAGCTAGTAATTAAAAGTTTGCTCTTCTGAAAAAATAATAAATGGGAAGATTAATACAATAAAATACGCAAATAATATATGTAATCCTTGTTAACTTGATTTCGAGTTAACAAGATGCACTGTATCAATGCATTAAGTTTTGGTCTTCAAACACTGAACTTTAGAATGTTTTCTCGAACAACAGGCTTTTAGTTTTCTGCGTCCTTGAAGGGGCTTCATGTTAACCCTGAAACACGCACCTGCAAATCTGATAGTCTCTTACACTTTTTTTCTCTCTCAAATAAAATCAAATTCCGGGTCTTAAGCGTTTTTTTAATACTGAATCCGTCTGAGGTATCTCTGACATAATGAAAGCTGAAAGTTGGTGAAGAATTTAATGTAATGTTCAAAAGTTTTTGAAATTATGTACATTTGTGTGTCTTTATACATCACATACGAAGTAATTGTTGCATTTTTTATGCGAAAAAATGTTTCATTCATTATAAAAATCAATCGTTTTTAATGCTTTATTTCTACGATTAAATACTTCTCGCTAAAATGTGACATGGTTTGAAGGGACTTAGTTTTAGGCCTTCAGAGCTGCAGTGTGATGATACCATCTTACTTACGATACAGTTGAATAAAAGTTGACTAAAACTATAATTAATTGCGTTAAAAAAATAATTATATTTGTCTATAAATTTTAAAATGCAAAAGGTTTGTATTTTAATTCCTGTTTCGTTCAAAGAATTTTGGAGGCATATCAATTTGAATGTTACACATACTACATCGGAAAAAAAATACTAATTTTGAAGAATTTATATTCGCATTGAAAGACTGTACTATGCGTTGGTTAATGTCGACATCAGCAAGTGAATATCAACAGTTACATACTAAAAACATCGGTGCAAAACCGAATGTTTCCAGTGAATCACTACTGAAATTCCTCATTCTTTCATTACATTTTTTTGATAACACATGTATGAATAATGGATGAAACCATGTTTTATTTTACGAACAGATCTTATACTGCATATTTTATTATTATTATGAATTTATTTTTTTACTTATTGTCTTCAAAAACCAGAAGAATCATTATTTATGTGTATTGCATGTCTTAATAACTAACTGGCACTTACTAAAAAGTTCTCGTTTATATTTTAGTACACATCTACTACTGTTTATTTAACTTCCTAAGATCTGTGAAAGACTTTTTTTGTGTGTGTATTTTATGCCTTGCGATTTTTTTTTTATTCCGATTACTATGTGAAAAGTACTTAAAAATTTGGCTGACGTTCAAAATGCTGTTTCCTGATATTTTTCTCCTAAACCAATTGATTTTTAGCAATTTGAAATGGAAAATTTTCCCATTAGGTGGAAGATGACAGCTGGTAATTAGAAAAATACAGTCTTTTTTATAGATTGAAATTCTTAACTTTTATTTATCTAAAAACGCAAGGCATTACTATCCCGTCAACATATGAAAATGTAAGAAACAAAATGGCATATCGTATTTGAAAAGTACTAACTAAAATGGAAGCACCATGAGTAAAAAGGGAAGAAAAATGAATAATAAGAGATACAACATTGAAAATCAGCTATTTTAAAACTAATACAATACAACTTAAACAGTCGAAAAACGAGAGGCTCGCAACAACCCAGAAAACAGGCAAGAGACCAACAAGAAAACAGGTTATTAGCTTGTCCGTTTTCTGAAGTGGTCCCCGAAACTTCTGTTTAGGAATCTTATGTCTTTTTAGTAACTTTTTCATTTGCACACTGTGAGAAAATCAAGAAACGTTAAATATTTTTACCGGGATTTCACGAGTTTCCACCAGTTTCCTGCGAACAACAAATATATTTGTGAAACGATTCCTGAATTGCTACAAGTTTCATGAATGCAGGATTCTGACAGCTGTGAAAAATATTTTAGCTACCTGTATATAGATCTGTCCATCTCCTTTATATGTTCTGCCTTCAATTCTATCTCGGCTTTTCCGGGCTATCTGAGTACCGAACGAGAACGAAAAGCACTTTCTAGATATTGTAGTTGCGGGGGGATATTGGTGGCAAATAGGCTTTGCGGCATTTACTTGCAAGCCTATATTAGTTACGGCCATATTTGCTGAAATGCTTTTGAAGAAAATTGGCAGCAAACTTATCTGTTTTGGAAAGTTCTTGATTTATAGCAGAAATGTGAATGATTTTTATTGGGAAGGTTTCTCAATCCTTCACAAAAATTCCAGGTTAGTTTTAGGAAGGTTACTACCTTTTAGTGGAAACTTTTCTGTTTTTTGCCTGGTATGTTACTAACCAAAACGAGGAACATCAACTGCCACTTATTTTCCAGGAAAGTTTCTGGTTTTTCACAAGATATTTTTAATTACGCTGTGTTGCTTCCACTATTTCATTAATTTCCCGCTAAGTAACAAAAAAGTACGCACCGAAGACGCCATAACATTTCCTCTTAAACAATCTCGTCATGTTCATCCACTCGTGACGCTCTTTTTGATTGAACACAGCTCTTTTATCAGACATTATCTAAAAAGAAAATAATCTATACTCGGTAGATGAGCTCTTTTAGATCATTTTTTTCCCGATTCTGTCACTCGATCAATGAATATTTGGCCTTCTAATCCTAAAATGTGGCGTTGGGCGTAAACTCTTGAGGAGAGATGATGAACTACGCTCCTGTCCCCGACAAAAGCACGTACTCATTAATTGAGCCCGCGAGAGTCCTGTGGTGATACTTATTGCACGTAAACAGAGACCACTTTGGCCATGAGTCTGCAGCTAATGGCCGACGGTGTTGAGAAATGGTTGACATTGGATGCGAAAGAACAGTCAAAGTTTTCTTAATCTTCGTCTCGGGGAAAAAAAGTGTCAGCTTAATATTCCTTAACTGTTGATGCGTTTGAGGTAAGTTGCTGCGCGGCACTGACGTTTAATGGTATTAGGTAGAAGCTTTAAAAGTTCTGCCGACTTTAGTTACTTGCAAACGGCAGAAATATAAAGCTCGCAATTAGTGTTAAAACGATATTTAAAATTATTGTTTTCAGACAGACTCGGAGATGTTTAGAACACATATTTTTAAAAGGAGCTTCTGTGGGTACATTTGAGGTAATACTACACATAAAAATCTATTACACTATCGGGATAAAATAAAGGATATGTAAAAATATTTTATGATCAGGCTCAATACCACATTGCATCGTCTAGAAAGTTCACTCAGTACGATTCAGGTCATGCGTTTTCTCCATCGGGAATCTACATAGCGTTAAATAGATTCCTTCGCACTTTACTTCTAAAACTGTATGGAGAATGAGTCACTTGAATGTTTATTTATTGCCGGATTGCTATTTTTTCTGTAGAAAATACTATACGTCACAGAGTACTGAATCACAGTTGATTTTATAGGCTAAAATACAAGCAAATTTTAAAATGATACTTTGAGTAAAATCTAAAATAATAACTATAAAAATTAATAATTTTTATACACTGAAGAGCCAAAAAAATTGGCACACCTGCCTAACATCGTGTAAGGCCCCCGCGAGCACGTAAAAGTGCCGTAACACAACGTGGCATAGCCTTGACTAATGTCAGAAGTAATGCTGGAGATAATTGACACCATGATTCCTGCTGGGCTGTTCATAAATTCATTGGAGTGCGAAGTGATGGAGATCTCTTCTGAACAGCACGTTGCAAAGCATCGCAGATATGCTCAATAATGTTCATGTCAGGGGATTTTGGTGTCCAGCGGAGATTTCTAAAGTCAGAAGAGTGTTCCTGGAGCCACTCTGTAGCTATTCTGGACGAGTGGGGTGTCACATTGTCCTGCTGCAAGTCCGTCGGAATGCATAATGGAAATGAATGGGTGCATGTGATTAGACAGGAGGTTTACGTACCTGTCACCTGTCAGAGTCGTATCTAGATGTATCAAGGGTCCCATATAATGCCAACCGCACACGCCCCATACCATCACAGACCCTCCAGTGGCTTGAGCAGTCCCCCGTTGGCATGTCGGGTCCATAGATTCATGAGGTTGTCTCCATACCCGTACATGTCCATCAGCTCTATACAACTGAAAACGTCAGACCAGGCAACGTGTTTCCAGTCAGAAACAGTCCAACGTCGGTGTCGATGGGCCCAGGTGAGGCGTAAAGCTTTGCGTCGTGCCGTGATCAAGGGTACAAGAGTGGGTCTTCGGCTCCGAAAGCCCATACCGGTGATGTTTCGTTGAAGGGTTCGTACGCTGGTACTTGTTGATGGGCCAGCATTGAAATCTGCAGTAATTTGAGGAAGAGTTGCTCGTCTGTCACGTTTCATGATTCTCGTCAGTCGTTGCTGGTCCCGTTCTAGCATTATCTTTTCCCAGCCACAGCGATGTCGTAGGTTCGATGTTTTACTCGATTCTCGATATTTACGGTACACTCATCAAATTGTCGTACGTGAAAATCCAAATTTCATCGCTACCTCGGGGATGCTATGTCCCACCTCTCATGCGCCAACTATAACACCACGTTCAAACCCCCCTAAAACTCACTAAACCCGTCATTGCCGTAGCAGTAATTGATCTAACAACTGTACCTGATACTGGTTGTCTTATATACGCGTTGCCGACCGCAGTGTCGTACTCTAATTGGTTCCAGATCTCTTTATTTGCATACGCATGCCTGTACCAGTTTATTTGGCTCTTCAGTGTAATTACAAAAATAACTACTTCAAGTAACGAATGGTTTATTTTACTCAGGATTTCCTTGTAATATTATTTTTATACGTACGAACAATTAGATGGTAATAAACTTTGCTCCTCATTATGCAGAAGCTTGCAAAGTGTGCTTAAACGTAAAAAAACAGATCCAAACTTTTTATAACAGTGCAAAATTCGCGTTTCGTTATTCTACGGTTATATTAGATGGCTATTATGTCACAGACCTTGTCCTTTATTGAATAAAAAATCGTCATACAAACAGAAATATTTTTACTTTTAATGGGATTCAAACTAAATCCCATTAAATAATAGGATGTAGGTAAAATGTTTTGTCATGAATTTTCTAAAACTAGAATTAATGATATTGATTGACTTAGCAAAATATTTTGTAAATTCTCCAATTTTCCGAGTGCTACGTCATGTATTGAAATAACAGTTAATAACTGCGTTATCTTTTTCGAAGCATTTTAAGTTTTTTTATTGATCCACAAAATGATTCATACTGATTGTGTTTTTTTTACAAATATGGAGACCAAAACTAATAGAAAAGTTACATAATATTCGAAGTTTAATAGTAAGGAGAATTAAATTTTCTTTCATATATGTTTGCAGCAAACACTAAGAATCAACTTGAAGTGACAAAAGGATGAGAAAACTTGCCTGAAAAAAATTCAGGCGAGTATTTGCACTGTTAAAAATTCAGCAACGTTCTTAGGAAATAATGCGCCGCTAGAGTATGTCTAATTTCTGTCAGTAATATATAGGGTAAGTGCTCCAGTAGTCGGCCAGTCTCCAGTAGTCGGCCAGTCTCCAGTAGTCGGCCAAAATGACATAAAACTCCTCATAAATAGTACATTTTTAATTCAAAATCAGATATGGCGCATTCACACATTCATGTACCTATCCTCAATCATCAACCAGTGGCAGCTAAGTTTTGGGTACTTTTTTTGAATTAGTAATGAGTCATTTCATTTTGAATGGTGTGCCCGTCATCCAAGATTGCGATTCTGCTTATTTTTCAGCTAAGAGGACACGTCTTCTTAAAATGGCCAATTACACTTATTAATTGAATTCTACTGTAAATTTGAATGATTTTTATCTTAATGGAATGTCTAACATAATGTTTCAATGAAAGAGCGAATTCCTTGTTAAACTTGATTGTTTTTTAAAGGGGTGGCCGACTACTGGGTACAGAATTCTTCTGCATTTCCAATAGTCGGCCATGGTAAGCCGACCACTGGTTCTAAGCAGTTTGGATGATTTATCCTGTAGTCAGCCACATACTCAATGTAGCTTTTCATTCTTAAGATGGGTTCATCAAATTAAAACTAAATTAACTTATTAAAATACAGCGACAATTTAACTGTTTTGAGTAAAAATACCTTTTCCAAAGTTTATTTTTCTTGAAAAATAGTAATTAAATTGAATGTCTTAACTTCTTTTGACCACCATTTCGACATTTTATTGCTCCTAGTGTTGTAAATTTAATTGAAAATTCTAAAGAAGAGATTTTTAAATAAGCATTCGTTGAGTAAAGATTATAATTTTTAATTCTCATCTAGTTATTATCAAATGGTGTTATAATAGTTTTTCTTATCAAATTTTATCTTAAACTCGTGAAATTGGAGAAACGAGTGATTTGACTTCTATTGATACTTATTCGGCAGTTAATAAACATTCCCCAATTATAGGAGATAAGATGCAAAACTTCAATAGTCACATAGGCTCAAGTTATTTAATGAGTGCCAAGCATGTAGTTATTCTTTCTTTTGCTATTATGCTTAACTTTTTGCTTTACCAAAGGTTCAAGACCCCTGTGCTCTATTTAGGAAAATTGTTTCAAATGTTGATATATTTTCACTAATGATTCTCCCCAAATGTTTGACTTCTTGAGTTTTCTTCGCTAGAGGATTAGAATTGTGCTGAGTTCATTTCAAAACCATATGGTTACATTGTTGCAAACTAAATTTTGGTTTGTTTTCAAGGTTATTCCTCGTTTACTAATGTTCTTGTCTAAATCTGTAATATTACTTTCATGACATCCCGAGTTCCATTTACTTCCTTATTTCATCTTACTTCAATTAGTTTAAAACAAATAACCTTGCTTCAGTGGAACATTCTGTGCTAGATGAAGCCTTGATAGAGATTCCTTTCAGCAGATTTTTGAATGTATTTTTACTTGCAGTTTTGGAAGCAATCATTTCTGAAACTACAGTTTTAGTTTTATGTTCCGTATGTTGAAATTCCGTTCTAATGAATGTGAACCAGTTAAGTGTCGACGTGATTATTGGTCATGAATTGTGTTGACTCTATTATTACGTCTTTATGTTTACATAAACAGTAAAGCAGTTTTTCATTTCTTGATTCTTTGGTCATTATGACTAAAAACTGCTGCTCACTGCAAAACTATTCCTGTTTTTTTACTTCCTAAGCATTAACATTTTGTACATTTGAAAAACTTCGTTTTTTTTGTCCCTTCTTGCATCTTCAGTAAGTGCTGATGAAATTCTTTTCTTCAGGAGCTTTTTTTTTAACTTTCTTTTTGACATAGACATATTTTTAGACGTTATTCAGAAAAAAATACTTTTTTAGTGCGAGTTTTTAAAATAAAACTGTTTTTAGGTAGCTAAAGTATAAAAACATTAATGTCCCGAGAATTCTGTGCTAATTGTACTGTCTAAAATTAATAATGGTAGATTGATAGTTAGAGAAATAAGTAAAGCACATAGTGTATCAAGAAGTACACTAACATGATCATCTACACAGTTGAGTACCAGAGGTACCACGAAAAATATGATCAGACTAAGTATTATGCATTGCTGCAGTTCCGTCATTTCAAGTTATTAGAGGGGGGGGGGGGCAAAGGGTGCAAACACAATGCAATTTCATCGAAAAAAAAAAACAAACACCACGCCCATTTATATATTGATCAACGGATTTCTCAAAACCGGGGGGGGGGGAGCAATTGACCCCCTCCCCCTCCTGACCCCCCAAATGACGGGTACGGTTTGTTGTAAGTTTCCCTTTGTTTTGTTTTTTTTAATTCAACCTCCTATATCAAATAAGATCAATGAAAATGAAGTGGCCGACTACTGGAATCAACGTGGCCGAGCACTGGATTTCTGTGGCCGACTACTGGAGCATTTACTAGTGTTGACAACAGCTTGGATTTTAACATAATTTTATTTTAAATTTTTGAAACAAGTAGGTGATTAACTATCAGAAAGGTTCATTCTAAAGTTTTACCTTGTTTTTTTTTTTGCTGTATTGATAGCTGAAAGTTCTAGGTTAGCTAAGATCCACAAAAGATCTCTTAAATGGCCGACTACTGGAGCACTTACCCTATCTAGCAAAAAGCAGGAAAGTTCCTCACAAATACTGAGTAACCTTAATGAAATTAACCAAAAATATTTTTGAAGAATTCAGACACTTTTCCAATAAAAGCTAGTCACGCTCCTGGAATAAATCAGAAAACGTTCAAGAAATTTTATATATGTTAATACGAATGACTTGACACATTTTTGATTTGCCATTAAAGCTCTTAGAACAAATATACAAGCTAAATCCGGACAACTTATTAATGTGTAATTTTTACAAAGCTGAAACATCCAGAAACTGCATTTCGCACGCTAAGGGTTCAGTCGAGCTGGAAGGACCGTGCCGCAAATAAAGACAAAACACCTGTTAAAGAAAGAGAATATATTTTTACACTGGTAGCTAAAAATATTTTTTCACAGCAGTGAGAAGTACGCAGTCATACAATGTGTAGCGATTCAGGAAACTTTTTGAAAATACTTGTTTTTCACTGGAAACTGCATGAAATTCCTTAACATTACCCGGAAATAAAGTGTGATACATCAGCATTTTCTCTTAGGGTAGAATCAAATCAAGAACTTAAATTTCAGTTCCGATGCTATTCTTTCCAAGCCATTGAATTTCTCCATATTAGTTTTTAAAGTTAGATTCTTTTATAAACGTGGCGTCCAGTGGTCACATAAAAGGCCTTAAATTTTCTGAGGGCAGTTAAACATATCATCTCTGTCCAAAGTGCCACCATGACCATGCTTCACCTCAGCATATCTTAGACTGTTTGGGTTTGAGTTGGGATGATATCCATGCTACTTCCCTTTTGGTATTGAATTTCATCAATGTCAACGGATTCGTTGATCTGATCTGACTCCGTCGAACCAGATGGGAGACTAGAAACAACAAAACAACAACGTGCGTTTGAAAAAGTCAATTTTCTTCCACCCGATATTATATGATTGGCATCTTATGCAGCAAAATAGTGGAATGTTACTATTCAAAGTACAATATTTTATTATATTAAATTCACTTTATTATTTCTTTTGGCAGAATTTAAGTATAAAAATCTCAAGCAGTATTAATTTTTAAAAATCCAGTTTTATGACTTGAATTTAAAAATGTAACAACACATTGGGCCAGTGATGCCCAGCCTTTTTCTATCAGCGGGCGAATCTCATATTAAAATGATGCTGACTGTCCAGAACACATATAAAATATCATAATATTTTTTTTAATTTCAAAATACGATAGGAAAATATGGAACAGAATTAAAAACCAACTTGATGCTTCTTTTATTAAACGAATTTCTGAATGTTTGGCACTAAATTTGTGACTGTCATTATTCGTGCATTTCGATTTGCAACATTAAACCAAACAACGAGCTTTGCGGGCCAAATGTGGCCCTTGGGCCGTAGTTTGGGTACCACTGCATTAAGCATTAAAGCATAATTTAGCGAAAGAAAAACGAAAATAAATAATTATCTACTCTGATCTTATCTTCATCAGATAGCTGCAATAGACTATAAAATTTAAAATCTACACTGCAAAAAAGGAACTGTTGTTTTTACAGTAGTGTACTGGCAGCAGATGATCCGATTTAAAACTGTAAAATACACAGTACCGTAAAGTCGGGTTACTTGGACCCTAGGGGGTTACTTGAGCCCATTACAGTAAAATGATAAAATCTAGGTTTGGTACTTATTAGTTGAAGTCTTGCACGTAGTTCCTCGTTTCTCCTCTAGGTAGAAGCACTCTGCAGTCTCTAATACTAGTACCAAACCCAGATTTTATCATTTTACTGTGGGCTCAAGTAACCTCCTTGTGGGTCCAAGTAACCCGACTTTACGGTAATAAACTGTAAAACTAGCAATTTTATAGTTTATTACTGTAAAGTTAGAAATTTTACAGTTTATTGACGTAAAATTTAGCAATATTATACTGCAAAAACAAGTTTAATACTGGCAGCCGAGGTTCCAGTTTAAAACTGTAAAATGCACGGTAATAAACTGTAAAATTAGCCATTTTGCAGTTTAGTAATTTTACAGTTTATTACTTTTAAACTGGCAATTTTACAGTTTATTACAGTAAAACTAGCAATTTTGCAGTTTAGTACTGTAAAATTAGCAATTTTAGTTTATTACTGTAAAATTAGAAATTTTTAGTTTATTACTATAAAATCAACTGTATCATACTATGAAAACAACATTCATTTTTTACAGTATATAAATTGTTACAAAAAAAAACAATAATAATCTGCGTTTCCGTAATGAAGAGATAGCTATAGAGCGCTCCGGAGCCATCGATTGTGGCATGTTCCACCTCTGGCCGTAACAAGTGAGACCTTTTGGCATGAAACAAGGGGGTACCCCACGGGAGGAATCAAAAACACTTCATTCTCCCTGCTCCAATGTCGCATACAACAACACATGATTACAGTTATCACAAAGTTATTAGTCAGACTTAGGGTCCCGATAACAGGTGGCGCTCTATATGGAGATGGCCATGGTCGAACACAATGAATCTTCACACACGCTCTATGTTTCTATGACAACGCGTACGGCCAGCTGCGCCTACCTGTCGTGCACCAGAGTGGAACTACCAAGAGCAGATTGCATTTTCAAACCATGCGTGACATCAAGTATCCCTCGATTTATTCTCAAATTTATCGTTTCTTTATAAGGGTAGTACACAATGCGCGTCTTAGTCACTACCCCTAAACGAGATACCACCTGAAAACAAAACTCATTTGCAAAGCTCGCTTGATGCTGAGTCTTCTACCTAAACCGTAGCGTATTTCGGCAATTGCTCTCTGAAGATGTGATGAATGTCCAAATTGATTTTATTTTCTTGGAAGATTTTATTGCTGGTGACAAAAATGTCACTTTTTTGTTTACTCTGATGAATACGCCACAAACAAAATCCAATACAGAAGCGCATCAGGCTGGGGGGTACTCTGTTCGTTTCGCTTTGATTTTTTGCAGAAAATTTAAGTAAAGTTATTTTTTAGCGGACGCATGGCATAGAGCCTGGAGGAATGGGATAGTTGCATTTTTGACGAAATAAAGTAGAAAAATGTACTTCTAGTTGGTACAGTAGATGAGGCAACTTCAGACTCTTGCATAATTATAATCTGTTACATATACTGGACAAGCTAGAAATAATTTTTCCCATTTTATTTCGTCATAAATTTAGCTGTCTCGCTCCTTCCGGTTCTCCCCCAACTGATGTAAAGGATAATGTAGTCAAAACATTTCATTTTTAACTTATTAATACCGAATATAGGTTAACCTGAGTTATTGAAAGAGCTGAAGGTATTTACTGGACTACTTATTACACTACCTTATTTCCAATGAGTGACCAATTAAGGTATTTAAATTATGCAATCAAGTTGATGATGCATTGAATTTTAAACATTCAAGCACAAACAGGTTAAATGCGTGCAATAGAGTTTGCGCGCCCCGTCGCCCTTTTATGACCCCCGTCGCTGACAGGACGTTAAGTGCATTGCATGAAAGATTTCGGAAGTAAAGCTGCTATACTCGGCTGCAACTTTACTTGACTACTGAGAAATAAGCTGAGATCAAGCGAAGGAAGTAGTTCCTTGAGTGGTGTCCGAATTTTGGATGAAATAAGACCTTTAGCTTCAGAAATCAGATTAATTTGGTAAAACCACTCATATGTAGCCCTAATTTATCATAAATTCCGTAATTTTCAAATTATTTGCAATTTTACGAGTAATGTTGCGCGGATGCTTACATCCATTCAAATCGAACGCACCAGCCAATAAGAGCTCACCAAAAATTAGCGGTTTTCTCTAATTCGCCAGGTAATTTGTGACATTTTATCTGTTAGCTCGTTTTTCCTTGGTTTTTCTTCCACGCGTCATGACGTCAGTGTCAAGAAACCTTGCTGTGTAGTATAGTATATTCATTAACAAATGTTTGGTAAAACTCGACCGCGGAGAGATGGCACGTAACCTTGAGACGGAAACCAACACATTTATTTTAAAATAGGTAGAACCAGCCGGTGAAATAGTTTTTCACTTAAAGAGTTCATAAAAGTTTTTACTGCCTGCTAGATATCTCTGATGCTACCTATTATAAAATAATGCGGACCATTTTCGCTTCAAGGCGAATCGCCATTTCTACCATGGTCAAGCTTTAAGTTTATCTATATTCTTTTAAAAACATCCGTAATTTTTATATCGCTAAGCGATGGAGATTTAGTTCGTTCATTTGAAAGTTTTACTAGTAGATGTTCAGTATATTTACCTAGTTACATTTTTTCAAACACACCACGGCACTTGTCATTAAAAGAAGTAAGAAAAGACTATTGTTGACTTATTCAAAACACCAATCATTGACAGGTGCTCAACTAATAATGTAAGGAATTGTCCGCACGTAAATCAGGAAATTTTACATTTTGTGAGTTGCAAAAACGATTGTTAATGGAAAATTTTCACACAAAGCTTTTTCATTCAAGGTTTACTTTACACTCATGACTCTTTCACCAAGAAAGATTTCTAGAGTAGAGTCTTTTTCTAAGCTATCAATTACTATGCTTGGTAAAAATAAACTTTTTTTGATGAAGGAGAACACAAAAAGTTTTGTTAGTTTACAAGAATACTTCCAATATCTTGAAAGCAACTATCTGTTGTAACATCTTTGGTATTGTAACAGAAGAATTTTAATTGCCATTAAAGTGATGGTAGTTTTAATTAAGTTTAAGATGTCAAAACTATATAAGCAATAAAATGAAACCTAATTTCTGTAGTTAGTATTTCATAATTTCTTATTTTTGTTGTTCTTTGCATCTTATGAAATTATATTGATTACTCCAGATACATTCCTTTCTCTTTCTCAGATTTTAATTAAATATTGTTATTCCAAACTCTGCATATTTGATTACTGTCGATATTTGTAATTAAATTTTGAAGCTAATGTTTTGTGATTTACATTTCATTTATTTGCCCCTATGATAAAACATAGAAACTATGCGTATACAAATTGAATAATTATTCTATTTTATTCATCCTTCCCTTTCCTGCCAATGGCATTTTCTATCAGACAAAATTTAAGTTTTCCGTTGAATATTTGGTAAATGCTGGTCTTTCAACAACAACAATTTTACTGCGAACTGCTTTCATTTCAATTAATAAAAGAACTGAGATTGGATTGCTAACTTAACAATACATCATCGAAAAAATGTTACACTCTTCCCTTTGGCAACCCAGAAATTGTAATAACGTTTCATCGCTGCATTTAAAACGCCTCGGGATCATTTCTCCCCCATTTCCGATCCTTCAAAGAAAAAAGAAAGAAAGAAAAAAACGTCACTTAATTTAAATCTAAATTGTCTCTTTACTCAGCGCACAAAAGACGGAGGAAAAGAAGAAGAAGAAGAAAGGGAAAAAGACGATAAAGATTAAAAAGAAAACGGCGCGGTCTCCCCCGTCTCACAAAATACCTATTAGAGATGGTCTCTTTTTTGTCCTGTCCCAGACCTCGCCTCTACGCCGTGATGAAGTGGAGTGCTGTCCACTCGTAAGCAGGAACCACACCCAACGGCGAAGGAAGCCTACGAAAAGCGAGAAAACGAGATGTATCAGTGGAGTGGCTTTTCCCTAACGGTGAGCACGCACTCCGAGTCCACCCCATCACTCCACCCTATAATACCCTGCACCTGCTCTTCTTTCGGTACCTGGAGAGAGATTCTCTATTAAATGCAATGGGTGGCCCACGGGGTGGCTTTTAATCATGGCAAATTGGATCGTGTTGCGTTAATGGCCAGAAGAGAGAAAAGCGTGCAGTACACTCAGTCACGAGATTATTGGCTCCCCGGAGGATGGGACATGTATTCACACCCCCGTCTTTATGCTCTTTTTGCCTCCTCTTGTGTCTGTTTTGAGAAACATTGTCGAAGTTGACAAAGTGTAACTTTTTGCGGAAGGAGAGTCACTCATTTGGCTCATCCCTTTTACGATGCAGGTTCGCTGGAGTTGGTAGAGGAGGATTCTTTCTTGTCCTCTTGACCGTTTAACTGTAACATATTTTTACTTCATTTCGATAACTAATCCTTTTGCGATGCAGGTTCGCTGGAGTTGGTAGAGGAGGATTCTTTCTTGTCCTCTTGACCGTTTAACTGTAACATATTTTTACTTCAATTTGATAACTAATCCTTTTGCGATGCAGGTTCACTGGAGTTGGTAGAGGAGGATTATTTCTTGTCCTCTTGACCGTTTAACTGTAACATATTTTTACTTCATTTTAATAACTAATCCTTTTGCGATGCAGGTTCGCTGAAGTTGGTAGAAGAGGATTCTTTCTTGTCCTCTTGACCATTTAACTAGCATATTTTTACTTCATTTTGATAACTAACCCTTTTGCGATGCAGGTTCACTGGAGTTGGTAGAGGAGGATTCTTTCTTGTCCTCTTGACCGTTTAACTGTAACGTATTTTTACTTCATTTTGATAACTAATCCTTTTGCAATGCAGGTTCGCTGGAGTTGGTAGAGGAGGATTCTTTCTTGTCCTCTTGACCATTTATATAGCATATTTTTACTTCATTTTGATAACTAATCCTTTTGCGATGCAGGTTCACTGGAGTTGGTAGAGGAGGATTCTTTCTTGTCCTCTTGACCGTTTAGCTGTAAATTATTTTTATTTCATTTTGCTGATTCCTCCTGGTGCTCTGCCAGTTCGCTTGATTTCAGTAGATGAGGATTTTGTTTTCATCTAAAGAACTAGTCTATCGTACTACAGTCTGGAAACTGGAATAAGGGAGGAATCACCCTTCCTTCAGATAGAGAAACTCGAATTTATTTTAAGAAACTTGGTTTGGTTCTACATTTTTTTCGAATTTTCCGTTGCTGGTTCATTTTTTAGAATGCCAGTTCATCCTTTTGCGATGCAAGTTCATTTCAGTTTTGGTAGAAAATATTTTTGTTTTCTCCTCAAGTTCTTTTCTGTTACTAGAGATTTTAAAAACTAACAATTATATGCTGACTTTTGAGAGAGAAAATCTTAAGAAAAGATCTTGACTGCGGTGAAGAGCGCGGAATCTGGAAGTCATCAAGGTCAATACGACCTTGAACTTTAACTGAAATACAGAGGGCCCAACGTAGTCAAAGTGATCATGGTTTCTAAAATTAGGTAGTTTCGATATAGCGATGAAAATCCAGTTAAGAAAATAACTTTTCAAACTCCAGAGAGAAAAAAGGGAGGGCTGCAAACAAGGTGGATAGATAGAGAAGAAAAGTAGTTGAACGACTTGGGAGTCTTTCTATTCCTAAAATCAAGATTATTAAGATAAGTACAAAACGGAAATTTACTCACCAATCTGTACTCAGAACATGGTCACTGTGTGAGTGGTATGTTTATAATAAGAATACTGATGCATACATGATTGTTCATATATGCATGATTATTGATTATATTTTCGTTTTTAGACATAAATTCATCGGCAGCGTAGAAACCTAGTCCAAAGTAACTCAATTGCAACCCATCATCACTTACAAAACTTCATAGTACCCAAATTTTGGAACAAATCAATACCTGATACCATCAACAAAAACTGCTGAGGGAAAACTAGCGTAAAAGATAATGGCTTCTTTTTTCTCTTTCTTCCCTCCAAAAAACACATTGAAGATTTTATGATCATTAATAAGGGAAAATATGCATAATCCAGGGAAATACGTACGTATGAATTGCATTAGTGTGTACTTCTATTTCATTCAAATTAGTCGGAAGTAATTGATGTATGGTAAATAAAATGCAACTATGTACAAGCAACATGAAAACTTCCTACTCGCATATGAAACCAAGTTGCTGAACAATTAAGTTGACTATTTCTTACGAAAAATTTTTTTTTATTTTCGTTCATCAAAATTAAATGTTGTTATGAACGTCAATTTTGCAAACGTCTATGCTGCCGTGCTGAGCGCAAAAGTAGTATCTGCAGTCGAGCTTAAACTGAGATATAACTCTTTAAAGTTTTGCGCCACCATGTATTTGATTCAGACGAAACTTTTTCGGAATTTTTTTTTAAATATTTCCCGTTCTCAAATGACTATATAATTTTGTATTGTGGTAAAATACGTCACAAGGAGTCACCTGGTGGTGATAACTCAATTTTTTTAATAAGTGCAGATACGGCTTTTGTGCTCTATATAACTCTTTAAAGTTTTGCGCCACCATGTATTTGATTCAGACGAAACTTTTTCAGAATTTTTTTTTAAATATTTCCCGTTCTCAAATGACTATATAATTTTGTATTTTGGTAAAATACGTCACAAAGAGTCACCTGGTGGCGATAACTCAATTTTGTTAATAAGTGCAGATACGGCTTTTGTGCTCTATATAACTCTTTAAAATTTTGCGCCACCATGTATTTGATTCAGACGAAACTTTTTCAGAATTTTTTTTTAAATATTTCCCGTTCTCAAATGACTATATAATTTTGTATTTTGGTAAAATACGTCACAAAGAGTCACCTGGTGGCGATAACTCAATTTTGTTAATAAGTGCAGATACGACTTTTGTGCTCTATATAACTCTTTAAAGTTTTGCGCCACCATGTATTTGATTCAGACGAAACTTTTTCAGAATTTTTTTTTTTAATATTTCCCGTTCTCAAATGACTATATAATTTTGTATTTTGGTAAAATACGTCACAAAGAGTCACCTGGTGGCGATAGCTCAATTTTTTTAATAAGTGCAGATACGGCTTTTGTGCTCTATATAACTCTTTAAAGTTTTGCGCCACCATGTATGTGATTCAGACGAAACTTTTTCAGAATTTTTTTTTTAATATTTCCCGTTCTCAAATGACTATATAATTTTGTATTTCGGTAAAATACGTCACAAAGAGTCACCTGGTGGCGATAACTTAATTTTGCTAATAAGTGCAGATACGGCTTTTGTGCTTAGCACGGCAGTATGCGTAATTGCCTCACCAATATTTCCTCCCGTTTCCCCTGGTTATAGTAGCCCAGTTCCATGGCTAAGTGAATTGCCAATTTTACCCCATTAGATTTTTTCATATTTAACTACGTCAACGTTTTCACTTGCAAAACAATGTCCTGGTGTAAGGAGGAAGCAGCAAATGACGGCTGCTAAGTTATTCTGAAACTAGTTCTGTTTGAAATTCAATGAAGGGAATCAAGAAGATGTTTCGATGTACATGGATGAAAAATCGAAAAACTTTTTCTTGAAACCTATTTTTTTTTTCATTTTATTTCCCAATTTTCTCCTATTATTTCAACACCTTTCATGAAATATGACTAATTTTTAAGATCTTTTTTTTTTCGTGAGAGAGGGACGGGCCCAGCTAAAAAAAATCTGCTGAAAAGCTTCTGAAATTATGAAGAAAAGACAAACATATTTGAAACACAATTCAAATATTTTTATTCAGAAAAGGAAAATAATTTTTATAGATTTTCTGCAGATTATATTGAAGACAAAATGCAGATTTTTTTTTCTGTCCTCTAAAATACTGCAGAAGTCTTAAAAACTTCAAAAGAAATTTGTATTTTCACTTTTTCTGCAGATTATTTTTAGCTGAAAGGGTTTTACCTGGTACACGCACTCAAATCAAATTAACACATTCTTTTTTAGCAACTAATATGAAAGGTACGTTTCTTTAGGAGTCTTTTAGGACAATCCCAAGGTAGCATTAAACAAGTAAATCTGAAAATAGTAGGTACGGAAACCCTGAAATAACATTGTAACTTATTCTTTGAAAACCGCTCATCTGAAGTTAGCTTATGTCAAAATTCTATCTTGAAATTGAAAAAATTATTTTTTGTGTGTGTGGGTATAATTCGGCTCTAGTTAACGAAACTATGACTTTGACTTTTCTTACCTCTCTTTGAGGCTTACAGTGACAAAGGGAAGCGTCCCATGTAGCACAAATAACCTTTAAACGTTTTCTAAACGTTTTTAAGCGGTTGTTACAACGTTAATAACCATTTTACAACCTTCAAAAAACGAAGTGTGCTACTTGGGGTTATTGGCATGGATTTGAGTTGAAATACGTTTGAGAAACTATTACGGAAGATAACCGTACTCACTCACTGTCTTATAACTCACTGCCAGTGACCCTTCTCTATTACTCGAAAAATATTGTGAAAGTCATAGCTCAACTAACCAGAGTTGCTCTATGCACAATGTCCCTTGGATGTACATGAATTTGTTACTTCTGAATTACGTCCCCTAGAGAATCTAAAATGCTTTAAAATTTAACAGTGTATCTTCGTTACATCGCGTTTGTCGGGAAATAACAAAAAGCGCGATATATTCGAAAACGCGATATAGCCGAGGTCATAAAAATGAACAAGTCATTTAAAAATTGACATGTATTCCAGCAATGACTAGTTTACTATATTGGGACGATTTTCTTAATAAAAATAAAAAAAAAATTGTCAACCATAATTGTTCTTTTAAAATATAAAAAAGTGATTTTAAATGTTGCTCTGTTTTGGAATATTAAATAAGAATTTGAGCTTGAATAGCAACGAATTTAGATGTATAGAAGACATACCAGGTTTAGTTATTGTTTAAAAGAAAAAATTACTTTTTCTACGAGATATTTTTTTCTATGATGTCAAATGTAAAGCCACATTAAAAAATATATATGAATGATTTTTCAGGAGACAAAGGAAAAGCGTGATATATCCAAATGAGCGTTACAACGAGGCTCAATGTAATGAGTGATTACTGCATTACATTTTAAAAGTGACGCAAAACTTGGATAAAAACTCACTAATGTAGGGCTTAAAGTTTCATTAAAATTACTAACAATAGTTACCCCCCCCCCCCCCGTGTGTGTGAGAGAGAGAGAGAGAGAGAAAAAGAGAGAGAGAGAACGAACGAACGAACGAACGAACCCGAGTCTAGATTTCATCACGGTTGATATTTTTCAAGCGAGTACAGGAAATTCGACAGTAAATTAATGCTTTGTAAATTCGCTTCTGGTAATTAGGAGAACTTTTTTACGGAGTAACTACAATGTAAATTAAAGTGTTGTATGTTACCCCAAAAGGTGGTTCTAATTTTATCGTTCCAAATGATGATGGGCACTAATTGTGCCGTATTTTGTGCAACATAAGCAAGTTTTGGTGCTCTTGTGTATATAGCACCAAAATATAGTAAAACAAACACAAGCTTCTCCATATTCAGCAAATTATCACCAACTTTTAGAGCAATATATTCAAAAGTTTTTACGGTGAAGTAAGAAGTATTATTATTTTTGTATTTTTAAAAAATACGTGCCATTATTAATTATAAGGCATACATTGTTAGTAATTAAGAGCTTACGATAACAATTGAACAATGAATTGAATTGTTAGGGAGTTTTTCAATTAAAATTTATTGTTCCGTTTTTCTTTGGTACTTACAGCTGTAGTTACATAACAAAGAAAAAAGGATGACTAAGTTTTAATTGACAAACTCAGTTGCGTAATACAATTTATTGTTCAACTATTATCGTAAATAACGCAGTAAGTAACCGCCCTTAAGCCAGGGCTAAGGCAGAAACATGCAATACACAACCAGCTCGTTTATTCCATCCATAGACTGCAGTTTCATGCTTATTATGCACTCATCAGCATGGCATAGGAATTAAACCAGCTGGAGGCAAGAATCCTCTTATAGGGCAAAGAGCGCCAACAAAAACTGGTAGCTAATGTGAAATTGGAACATCAGCGAGCGACCGCATTTAGTACGGTTTAACTCGAAATTTTTAAGGCATAAACTTTAAATTACTAAATGTATGCCTTTAAATTGATAATGTAACATATGTTATATAATTTGAAAAATGAATACTATTTTTTGAACTTAGAAAGACGATTTTTTTATATAGTGTTTGCAAAGACAAAATTATACGTTATTCGTAAAATGATACACTGTAAGCTGCAAAAACATCAAATCCTTAGACGAAAATAAAACATTTGCGAGGCAAAAAGCGAGCGGAATTTTAATTTTCCTCAGAATCTTCTAATTTTATCTTCCAACACGCCTATATCCTCAATCCGGCAACACAGGTAATCGACTCTCCAATTCGCCCTCTCAGTGGAAACATGCATGTTCAAAATTTCATTGAAACCGTGCTACCGCGTTTGGAGCTAATTGAACAGATTAGAGTAATCCTATTTGAGTTCCCGACTCAACTACACTACGGCGGTGGCATGGAGAACTTGATCGATAATCTGAGACTAAGCTTCTTACGTAATAATTCTCTTAGTCGTAGAGGAAAATTCCGTTGCTTCTCCTCTGAGGAAGAGCAATGGATTAAGGAATTTTCATCTCTTAAAAAATAAAGCTCCTTGGGAAGTTGTAAGTTTCAATTTGAAACGACTTCAAGTTTCTCCGAAAAAAAAAACAATCAGTCTGTTTTCTAGAAATCAGGCATAACTATGTATCTAAAAATATGTACAGTTAACTTTCTGACTACCGAATTCAGTCTTTCATATTTTCTTTTAAATGAATTAAAAATTATTTCTGTTCAGTTTACTAAAAGCATTTGGAAATCTCCTCTGAGATACTTTTTGTTTTTGACGCAGAAAAGAGGTTTAAAACCTTTTTTTTTTTTTTTTTATAAAGATTCTTGATCTTCGGTACGGCAAAGATATGTTGATCGCTAGTATTCTTAGCTACGATTCGCACGAATCTATTTTTTATGATTATTATTTTCTTTTAATTTGTAGTAATTTCATATTATTTCTCGTAAGCTAATCGCTTTTATTTGACGTACCCCTTTTCTTTTTATCGGATTAAGTGTTCTCCAGCTTTTGCTTAAACTTTAATCGGCACGATAGGTAGGGTAAGTAGGGGTAATTATGAACGAATTTTTATTCTTTCGCACGCTAATTGCTCTCTTTAGTACCATGTCCTATTTAAAAATTTGGACACCCATCAGAAACAACAATTAACTCCTCTGCTACACTGCGGGGGCGTTTTTTTAATTTTTTGGCTGATGGCTGTTTTTTAAAACCCTTGTTCTTAATTACCCCAATTGTTCATAATTACCCCATAGTACATGGGGTAAATATGAACATGCTTTTCACCCTGGCTTACCTCTGCTTTTCAGTGAATTCCTTGACTTCATCATAAAAATGATATACCACGAAGGGATATCTGGCTTTCTTTCTAAATCTTCGTAGGAGTTCTGTTTTTTTTAGAGAAATGTTCGAATAACTCTTCGTGAAACTAATATGCCAGTCATCCCCTGGCTTTCCATCTTTGAATCGGACGTACAACCCATTAGCCAAAGCAAAGTCTTGAATAAGGCTTTTCAACTCTTCCTTGTCACAAGGAAACCCCATACGAGTCCTAGCAATTAGATATTTTGCTAAAGTTAGCTCCACATCAGTTGGTAGGTCCGTTGGGCGACCTGCTCCCGTTCTATCAATTGTGACTTTACAATCTGTTGTCACTTTTAACTCTGTTGTGAAAAACACCCAGGGGGAAGGCGTAAGTGTCCACTGCTTTTCTGTAGGTTATATTCCCATTTGTAATATCATTCACAGCCCTCAATAAGTCTTCACTTGTGCATTGAGAAGGTGGCTTCTTCTTCACATAAGTGCGAGGCATTTGGACATTCAAACGTACAGACAAGTTTATATAAATCATTACAAAACGTCAATCCATGTAAATGGTCAAAATAACTATTTGGATCATAAAATTTGACTTGTGGAAAAAACTACTTTGAAAAAAATGGTCATAATTACACCTACTTAGAAAAATATGGGGTAATTATGAACGCCTTCCTGCAGAGTGCTAAAAATAAAAGACAGCAAAACTCCAGTTGATTCCTGTTAAAGTCTTAATAACTGAAGGCAAATATAATGAAAACAATAACTTTGCACAATTTTATCTGTCCGAACAGAATGGAAATTGAAGACTCTGAAAAACTGTTTGACAACTTTTGTGAGAAGGGTTAGGATAACTAAGGAAATGTCGGGTACAGTGTTACCACATCAGTGAAAAAACATCCCTAACCAAATAATGAAGATGTGAACTTCCAGTTGCTACTGCTATTTGGTTCCTTCATTGCTTACAGAAGCGCTAACTTCGTTTGTGCTGAATTTCCCCATTTTCACAATTACCCCGCTTGACCCTACTGTATTTTCTTGTTTAGTGGAACGTCTTCTTTTCTAATGTCTATCCTTTTGAAATTTACTTTTGATATTTATTACCATCTTAACCGAAGCGACACAAGTGCAAATACAATACCGAAGCCGCTGGCTAAACAAAAATTGCTTGGTATTTGTGACATAATCAGTTTGCTGTTGTAAACAGAAAATATTCCTTCATCGAAACTTCTCCATATTTGTATTTCATTTGAATATTTTGCAGCCAAATAGCGTATGATGGGATGAAACCTATTTTAAGCAGTTTATGCGCTTTCCCATTTTAGTGGCTTGCAGTTGGACGGTATTTTCCACCGCAGCATGGCAATTTAATTGCTAGTACTCGTAGTTAGGACATATTAGGCTGATGTCAATGATTTATGAATTTATACACGTGAATGTTCATTTCTGATTCGAATTACTATGCATGAAGAAACTTAATCACAAGATCAGTTCTGAAATTTTTCTTATATGATTAAAGAACACTGGGTAACGCACGCCCTTAACAGCATTTATCTATCACGAGCGTAAAAATGTGCCAACTGGTACTCATACTTTGGTACCTGAAATTCTTGAGATGAATCTGAATTTATAAAGAAATTTGATTAAGATAAAAATGATTTTCTAATTTCATGAAATATTGAGTCATTTTTTTCAAATGAAATTATTCGTTGACTTTGATTATGGAGCAAAATGACTATTTTTTGCCACTCGTTCGTGCACTAACTATTCCAAGACAGCTCGACCCGATGAAAATGATGTGGGTGTGAAGATTTTTTTATTGCTTAACAATCTTCAATGTCCCTGATTTAGTCCCTAATGACTTCTTTATGTCCCCAAAATCGAAAAAATACTTTCTGAGTTGTGTTTCTAACCTTCTGACTCAGTACCAGAAGTTTCGGCAACGATTTTGAAGAATGTGTCCAAAAGTTGCTTCCAGCATATCTTTAACCCATTAATGCCTGACATTTTTTTTTTTCAACGATACTTTGTATACTGGTTACAAATAGTGTTTAATGGACAGGAAAAATAGTTAAAAAATTATCATGTAAAAAATAAATTTTTTATTTAAGAAAGAAAAATCGTCCCTAAAAAGGGACGCTAGGCACCAGAGGGTACATACTTTTTTACCAAAATTTTTTTTCTGCCTACGATGTAATATTGAAAATGACAATTTATAAGAAGAAATAAAAGCAGCAATTAACATAAACTGGGAAGTAGATTCAGAGAACAAGGAAATATTGGTGTTGTTGAGTATGAAAGTCAGCAAAACATTTGTTCTGCAAACCTACGTATTGCATTTGCTGCATTCCGATAAGGTCTTTTACTTCAATGGGCACATCTTACCTGAGTCTTATTTAAAGCAATATAACAACTAGCCCCATAATACCTAACTCAACTCTCTTGAGCTCAATGCATGTTGTACAGCAGCTTCTAAAATAAAAATGAAGAGCGGCTACCACCATTTTTTAGAGTGGATCAAAAACCGGTAGTTCCCGATATTTGATGCATGGGATCTTTTTCCCTATGCAACGTTTGTATTGAGCAACCATATATATTTGGTTCATCAATTTCAATTACTTTCTTTTCGCTATTGGACAATCGCTTAGCCTTTACAATAGGATAAACTCCATGAAGATTCAATGCAATAGTTATGACATTGCTATTATTCCACCGAACCAACGTAATATTATTTTACCTGTCATCGACATTTATTCAAAACTTCCTCTCTTTTCTTTTTTGAACAACGTAACTTTAGTTCATGAGCATTTTTTAATCCGATTCTTGCACAAAACCTTGCTGAGACAAATAATCACGTAGGAGCGCAAGAGAAGTAAATAAATTCTCACAGTAGAGATCAAAATTGGCATGCTCAGGGAATTCTGAAATTAAATCTGCAACCCCCCCCCCTTTCCCAAACAACAGACACATATGCAATCCTTGAATTCTTCATCAAGGTGAAATGCTAAGCTTCTGAAACAGCTTAGGGCTTCTTCCCCCCAACAGTCAGACTAAACAATAATAAACACCTAAATGCATAATGGAAAAGTAATTAAATACAACGAATAATTAGTGTTTTAAAGAATTACATTTTTGAAATAGCTTTCTTTCAAAATTTACCTTGAGTATTTTTTGTAATTAAAAAAAAGAAGAGAAAATATTTAAGAACATTGTATAATTAAGTTTATATATATTAATTAATTTAATTTAATTAGATTTTGAAAATAAAATAAGTTTTAAAAATGACAATTATTATCAGTTTTTCAGTCTAAAAACATTTACTAACTTCTTTTGATATAAATTATAGATTCTAAGCAAGAAATCAGCAACGGTTAAACAATGCAGCCTTTGGTGCCTAGCGTCCCTTTTTAGGGACGTTCTTAAATTGCTATAAAATCCTAAAAAAAATTAAAATTTACAAAATTGCAAAAAAAGGTAAACTAAAACATCGATCAAAGTAGCACATATATCAAACACAGATAGATTTACTTGTTAATAACTTTAAAAACTTAGCTTTTTGTTCTTGAGATTGTGAACGATGTAATTTTTGATGAAGATCATAATCAAATGGCTACAGATCACACTTTACAGCGGTTATGTGCTGAAATCTGTTAATACAGAATTGAAGCAATACTAAAGTAATAATTGAACACAATTATTTGGTTGAAATATTCATTTTTGGAAAATTCAGACACACTATTTGGACCGTCCCTAAAAAGGGACGCTAGGCATTAATGGGTTAAAGACAAAAAAATATATACTTCCGAGTGAAATACATGCAATGAGGCCTATTTTAAGAAATGCCATAAACCTTAAGAGGGTTAGCTCACATAATTATGTGTTATTAATTTGTGATCATTTTTTATTAAACAACCCTCGTACATTGAAATAATAGAGCATTAGCACACTGCAAAAATGAACTGTTTTTTTACAGTACAATACTGGCAGCCGAGGTTCCAATTTAAAATTGTAAAATGCACAGTAATAAACTATAAAACAAGCAGTTTTGCAGTTCATTACGGTAAAATTAGTAATTTTACATTTTAGTAGTGTAAAGTAGAAATTTTGCAGTTTATTACTGTAAAATTAGCGATTTTTACAGTTTATTAGTATAAAATTCGCTGTATTATACTGTAAAAACAACATTCATGTTTTACAGTAATTACGGTTTTACATAATTACGGTTTTGGGGAGTGCCTAATAAACAACTTAGCTGTAAGCAGTGCTTAACAGCTGAGAAATATGTTCTTCCGTAGCTGGTTCATTTGATGTGACACGAGATCATTTTTGAGGGCATGACGGAAAAAAAAATTTAGTGGTCCAAAAAGTGCTAAATCCAATACTTGCACTCGATGAGTGAAATCCTGCCATGGCATTACTTTTTCCTTGCAATATATGCCGAGTTTGTCATCTTTCCACATATGACAGAGATTTACGAAAAGTCTTTATACTTAATTCGATTGAATTTCAGTCATGTATAAGGTACATTGGTATGAATACGCTATATTAAAAGTTACTTTAACAATTCTTAAAGCCACTAAAGGTAGCTTATTTTGAACTGATGAGACCTTATTATATCATGAACAAAAATTATGTTCGCAGTTACTTGAATCAATAAACACAGGATAAGTAATTAATAAACAAATCTGTATACCAACATTTTCATTTCGTAAGCAGGGTGTTTCACACTTGCTTTTTCATCAATCCATGAATTGAGCTACACTATATTGTGTAAAAATTTAAATACACTATTCTTCATCTTGCCCCAATACCAAATATTGCCAATATCAATATATATATATCAATATATATATATATATATACACTGGCGGAAAAAAAAATCCCAACACCAAGAAAGACTTGTGTTAGATAAACGAAATTTGGTAGGCGTGTTTATACAACTGAAAGATGACATCGATTGAAATTTCGTATTCCGCGCATAAGTGTGGCGCAGCTGGCATCACTCAGAACATGCAAATAAGGCTTATTTTAAAAGCGTGTTGTGAAGCTCGTGTGTATTATTTTTCCGTGAAATTTGACGAATTGCGTTCATGTTAGTCAGGAATACCTTTAAGAAGACGAAGAAGCCATTATCAACAGCTCACCGAGTTTGCACGAGGTCGTACAATTTGGCTACGAGAAGGTGGATTTTCATTTCGCGATATTGCAGAAAGACTTGGGTGGGAATGTTTCCACCGCGCATGATTATTGGAAGCTATGGTCAAGGGATGGTACTACCTCAAGAAGATCGAGTTCCGAGCTGCCACGTGGCACGACTGAGAAGGAAGATCGCCAAATCTTGCGTACGGCTGTGGCGCATCGTACTGCATCTGCGGCTGACATTCGAGCTGCAGTTGGTACCGTCGTGACCCAAGGAACGGTAAGAAACTGTTTACTTCAAGGACAGCTCCGAGCCAGGCAGCCTGTAGCCGGTATTCCATTGACTGCAAACCATTGCCTTTTCCGACGGCAGTGGTGCCACGACAGAGCTCACTGGAGGTCGGAATGGAGATCTGTTGTAATTTTTGATGAAAACAGATTCTGAATTAGTGCCAGTGGTGGCTGCATATTGGTCAGAAGGAGGCCCGGGGACCGCCTGCATCCAAACGGTCTACGGCCTAGACACACGGGACTCACACCTAGAGTTATGGTCTCTGGAGCAATTTCCTACGACAGCAGGGGCATTCTTGTGGTTATCCCAAACTCACTGACTGAAAATTTGTCGTCAGTCTGTTAATTTAACCAGTAGTACAGCCCTTCATGAGTAGCATTCAAGGGGGCGTTTTCCAACCAGATAACGCTCGCCCTCACATCGCTGCTGTAACGCAATGTGCTCTACAGAGTGCTGACATGTTACCATGACCTGCAAATTCACCAGGTCTGTCTCCAATTGATAACGTATGGGATATCATGGGATGGCACCTCGAGCATCATCCATAGTCAGCAATGACGGTCCTAGTATTGACACAACAAGTGCAACAAGCATGGCACTCCATACCACAAAGTGACATTCGGCACCTGTATGACATAATGCATGCACGCTTGCAGGCTTGCCTTCAAAATTCTGGAGGTTACACCCTCTATTAAATTAACATAATTTCACATTTGCACAGCATTTTCTTGAGCTTAAATTAGCCAGTGATCTTGTACATTTAATCAATTAAACATGTTATCTAGACAATTGCATTACCCAAATTTCATTACTCTACGGCAATTTTTTCTTAGTGTTGGGATTTTTTTTTCCGCCAGTGTATATGTATCGCAAATACATGTTTATTATGAAAACTGTATAATCTGACGTTCCCATAACGTCGCCACCATGCTAAACTAACGAATGTGAAAATTGGCAATTTTCAGGAGAGCCAAAACACAGCATATAACTTTTTCCCACCTGACGTGTTTGGTTATTTTCAATTTTTAAGCTTTTATATATATCTTGAAGTGTAAAAGTATTGCTTGAAGGTATCATTTTAATTTTAATTATTTGTAAAATTTGAACTTGAAAAACGAACTTGAAAAACGCGATTTTTCACATTCGTTAGTTTAGCATGGTGCCGACGATATAACTGAAGCTCTGCTAAATTAATAGGAAATATATGCATAAAGGCAATTCTCTAGAAAAGTGCAATTTCGTGTCCCAGGCTTATAAGCCGTCTGAAGAGAAAAATTACAGGCATTTAGCAGTGCTAAATGATACTTATATAGGTGGAAACTTAATATAATTGTTAAAATATAATTACCATATACCATCCACTGTCCCTAATCAGAATTTCTGTCTCTAATGCTCTCAAAGATAGCAAAAAAGCTAAAATTTATTCCCAATATAGATTTTTAATTTGCTTCAAATACTCGAATTTGAAATCTTTTTGTG
>JAXGGA010006990.1:0-65695 GCA_038373865.1 Uloborus plumipes
ACAATGTTATTTGAATTTGGTTGTATTAAAAGGAAAATGAATGGTTGTATTATAATGAATGAAATCAAAATAGTTCAAAAAATCACGGAGTTTACGTTCCTTACACTCTTTTCTTATCGAACAAAACTACCATTAACAATAATTTCCGTAATTCTAATTTTCACACCCCAACCCTGTTTTGACGATTATTCAACTAACGTAACCTGCACATTTACAACCCCTCCGAGGAATTTAGAGTTTCCTACACAGTCAAATTTCCTTAAAATATGCCCTGGGATGAAGTACTATTTTTCTAAATTATGACAAATTTTCTTATTTGAAAAAAATCTTTAAAAAAGCTCAGTCTGTTTCATTTTCGTTGCTGACGTCCCAAGTGGATAAAACGCTCCAAGCAAAGCCACTTTATAGAAGACTCGGCATTTTGGATCAGATTTTTCATTGTTGCAGAGCTGGAATTCACCAGAGATCCAAACTGGTTGAAGCTTCAGCCTGGCTTTACCCCTATATTTCTTCCTTTAGGACGTCATACAAGACCTAGCTTTGTTTCAGAAATCAGATATTTTAAAAAGTAATTAAAAATAAACTGTAGGGAAAAGTGGGAAGATTTTCTGCTCCCATCTTCCATGTTGTTATTATTTTTGCTTATTCTATCAATATCAGTGATTTAGAATAGTACTTTTGACTGAAAGTAGCCCCCTTCCTTTAGGAATATTTTTTTCCTTTTATGAATTTCACTCCTTGTGCATTTTTTACTATTCTTGTTAACAATATGTACATGTTACTAATAACATCTTGGCAGCTATTTCTTAACATTAAATAGCAACATATTTTAAAAATGAAACACATTTTACAAAGGTGGTAAATCACTTAATAAATAGCTTCAGAGTAGTGTTTCTAAACACAAACTGACACTGCGCACCAATAAAATGTTTGAATTGCCTTGCTGACCGTACGAAAAGCTGTTTTCCAAGTTGATTAAAGGGTAGCTTTTTATTTTCTTCAAAAGTGAGCCATTCATTAAGCGGGAGCGAATTTAAACAGTGATGGCTCCAACTGATCGTTTCGACAGCCAAATTATCGCTAATTAGCTAATTAGGGTGGAATATTTCAATGCGGTGGTATGCAAATGTGTCTTCAGCTCTGAAGCTCGATAACATGGTGAATTCTCGATTTAGATTTGGTTTTCGTTTTTCCTATTTTCAGTATCTCTTTGCCAACCTTTCAAAGTCCTTTCACTCATTGAAACCTTGAATTCTTTGATTTTCACCTCAATCTGTTTGAAAGAAGGTACAAAATGCCATTTCTAATGTTGTCGACTTGAAAAGCAGCTGTTGTTTATCTGAGTAATTTTAAATTAATACAGTAAATCAAAGGTTTAGATTTTGACGGACGCTTTTTATCCTCTTTTCAATATTACAATGGACAGAGATTGATTGAAAAATTTAATGAAATTCAATTGTAACAAATAAAAAGTGAACAAATAGAAGACTTCTAAATCTGATGACTTTTTATGTTGCATATTCATTTTATGCTGCTCTTAGCAAGGGGCGACAAAATCTTCGAAATTATAAGGACTCAATTTAACTCCAAAAATGGTTACAAGGCTTTTTTTTTCAATCCACTTCTGGGTATTAAATGCTACAAATTTAAACTTCAAAGTATGTTTAAAGATGTTATGCAATTTTACAAGATAAAGTAAAAAGATCATTCAAGCACATTTGTATGTTACCAATAAAATAACAGAGCCCTAGTGTATTTGCCCTTGTAGGCATAGAAATTAAATGAAATAAAACGTACGTATAATTCACCTCACGATGGTGGGTGTTTGTTTATGAACGACTCCACTTCAAAAGCAAATGGAATCAAGAATAGCAGTGTTGTTGAAATCATGCATTAGAAACCAAGTTTTCTTTGAAAAGTATCGTTGTTTGTTTACAGTTTTGCAAGTAAAGTGTACATAAAATATTGATTTTTGTAGTTTTCCGAGAGTCAACAATCGTTAGGTTGAGTACGTTTGGTGTGCAGAAATTAAGCACGAAACGGTTTTCTCAATATAGCGTTGCATAAGAGCTTTCTATAATAACACAACTAATATTATAAGATCCGTAAGATGTAAGAACACGGGTAATGTAAGAAATACTCCTCCTCCCTCAAATGAAATTAAAACATAAAAAGAAATTTTATTGAAAAAGTAGCATGGAGCTCCATGCGACGGGACGTTAAAACCTTCTCGTGGCAAGCGCTCAACACAACCAAGAAGCATAAAGCCCATCAGTAAGTAATATGAACTTTCCTGATTGCTATGCAGGTTTTCCATCGTCTGCTGACACAGAATATGATGTTGTCGATGAGTTGTGGAGGCATTGCAGCCCTTTCCTCTTAAAGCGCCAATTGCAGGACTGGAATCGCTATTTTCCCTAAATTACATGCAGTCAAGAGTCTCCATAAAAATTTCCACGGAGACTTGATATGATTTATATCCGGAGACCTTCCTTGCTAAGCCGCGTGTTTAGTATTCTCACTCTGGAATAGCTAATTGACAGTGACCGTGAAATATGGTGAGGTTTTGTTCTCTATAAACTAAAGACCCATAGCACCTTTAACCTGTTAACTGGGTATGACGAAATATTTCGTCATACATAAAAGCCTGCAGCAATGGGTATGACGAAATTTTTCGTATATTCTTATTGTGCATTTCAGTGTTTTATATATTTTTATAATTGTGTTGTATTATTTACATACTGAGATGTGAATTATTATTTGTGGTGTGATATTACTTATCGCTGCGAAAAAAAAGTCCCCATTGTGAAACGAGTTGAGCAATAGCTAATTCCCCGGTTAACAGGTTAAAGAGAAGCATATAAGTAAGAAGACCCTCGTTATAAATGTGAGTCTCAGTAATTCAACCTTCTTCGAAGATGGAAAGATCTGTACACAGTTACAAATTATAATGCCTCTCCAAGTGAGAAACTCATGACCTTTAAAACGGTCCTTTTGATAGTGTTGGAGGGGTTATTGCGTGTTTCCTGCTCTCCCCTAGCTGCATATGCATCCAGTACCGCTACTTTGAGACTAAATTTAACCTCATCCATCCATAAAGAGGGTTAGATCCATGAACGCCACAGGTTTTATCGAAATGAATGTATGTAAGTTTTTTTCTGATTTTCTGATCATACCTACAATTTTAATTAAGTCTGTTAAAGTTAGTGATATCTTCGATTAAATTATTTATTTACTTTAAAAAGTTAGTCATATATATGATATATTGTCATATTTGTTAAAAAAAGGTCGGCTAGGGGCGTGGTGGTAAGATGTTAGTCTAGTACGCCGTGGACCCTGATTCTGACATGTGGTGGCAAGTCGGTGGAGTTTCGAGGTGCAGAAAATCCTCAGTCGTATGATTATGAGATATGTAAAAGATCTCTTGGGGTACTCGTTCAGCTTTGGGCAAAAGAAAAATTCCTGGTGCAGTTTCCATCGATGAGAGCCCAGGTGCCTCCATCTGGCGGTAACTGGGCGTCAAGCTTATCTGTGCCTACGCATCCGCGCCTTAATGGTGGCCCACGCAAAGACTGGATGCTTTTTAGGGGGAACGCATTGAGTCTGAAAAAAGTCCATTTTGCTTACGCATTTCCCATTGAACAAAAAAAAAAGTTTACTTTTGATGACATATTGTTGAAAAAGTCTTGTTCTTCACTTCGTGTTACTGTGCAAATCTACATTCTTGGCCTGAAATAAATGATAATAAAATAAAATATTGAAATAAACCTTTCGAAAAATGTATTAAAAGTCATTTTTCCTACTATTTCATGTTTAATAACCTTATAAATAAATGAATGAGATTTTATCTCTCTGAATGCTAGATTCAAAGCTCTAGTTAATCAGTTTTGATTAACCAGTCTGATGTCTTCATCCGTACCTTAGATAAGACCACATATAAAAATACTGATCCTTACATAAAACATCCAGTCTCTACAAATATCCGTTACCGGAGAGACATTTTTGGAATGGTTTTCCGAAATCTTGTCCTAAACTCTGGAGCCTCAGAGCAATTTTGTATAATGGCTGTCCTGCAGCTGAGACCTAAATAATAAAAAAGGGCAAGGAAGAGCACAAATTCCTCCCTGAGATAAGATTCACAGCGTAAACAAACATTTACTTCAACTTTAGTGAGATGCCTTAGAAGATAACTTACTGTCTTCTGCCACGTAAAGCTACGCCCGTTTTTGTTTTGAATAAATAGCAGAGTGTTCTTCGCGCTGAATAAAAATAAAAATACGTACTGGATGTCTTCCTATACATATCTTTTTTTTTTTTGAGTATTTTTTTTATTGGAAAAAAGAGCAAATTAAAACTCTTCAAAATACACAATAAGCTTTGCAAAAATAACAAAATTCAGTTTGAAGGAAAAAAAAGTTTAAACTAGTCAACCATGCATGTCTAAAAGTTTACAAGCATTTGTCTTCATAACCATGTACACGTGTCCAAATGGGAAATAAAGAGAGAGAGAAAATAGAAACATAAAAAATTAAATGCATAAAAAGTTTTGAATGTCCATGGCTTGTTTTTCGAGAATTATAAAACCATGGCTTGTCCTAAAACTGCTAACTTTGTTATTAAAAAAAATTATGTTAAAAATCGAAAAGCATTGAAAGTAAAGACAAATGTTAACTAGGATTATTTCATCCCCATACTTGAAAATTTAAGAAAAAGAAAAGAAAGCTATCTCATTACCATCACCCCAATTAAACCTTAAAATTTGCGTCTAGAGGTAATAGTCATTATCAAAGTACAAATGTTTTTCTTTCTTCTCATCCTCACAAAATGGTGCTTTCACATTTATCAAACTGCCAACAGTACAGGATTACATTCATTTACATGTAGATATATCTCAACTGTGATTTAAGAGAAAACTTTCATTTGTATATTTTGATTCCAAAATTTGATTTTCAGTTTTTACTACATGTAATTATGTATTTCATTATTACTAAAATATTACTAGAGTAAATTTAAACGTACTGACTGATTAGCAGTCTGACTACAGCCTGACTTGCAAAGAGCTTTGAGACTACATTGGGAATAAATGATTTTATTAGTTTTCCAGTCCCATAACTGGGACTCTGATTACTCTCAGTATATTAAAGATGTCATTACAATGCCAATCATTACCATGGAGTTCTGAAAACCAGATTTAGGGACATGATATTGTGTTTAAGGCTTAAAGCAAACAAACAAAAAGTACCGTATTAAACAATTTTATAAGGACCCGTTTATAGGGTACACTTTAAAAAATGAATGTTGTTTTTACAGTATAATACAGTTAATTTTAGGGTAATAAATTGCAAAAAATTGCTAATTTTACAGTACTAAACTGTACATTTGCTAATTTTACAGTAATAAACTGTGAATTTGCTAGTTTCACAGCTTATTACTGTGCCTTTTACAGTTTTAAACTGGAACCTCTGCTGCCAGTATTATACTGTTGCTTTTATAGTATAATACAGATAAATTTTACAGCAATAAACTATAAAATTTTCTACTTTACTGTAAGAAACTGTAAAATTGCTAGTTTTACAGTTTAGTACCTAGGGACCGAGCCCACTTGGTTAAAAAAAAAGCGGTTTGTAAACTCGTGTTTTTTTCTAAAGTGCAAAGTACTTATTTAGATAAACTTGAAAAGCATTTTTAAGCCTTTGGTTGCAATTACGCATTTAAAACAGCCGTAATTTGTTTTAAAAAACACAACCTTATTTAACATTTTGAAGCAAAAATGCGACACCGGTGTCCCACTGAACGAAACACAGATTTCCCATGAATATTTTACCTTTTACGCAGAAAGGACACCACTGTTCTGTGCTGTATTACATAACCAGAAAATTATTAAAATGTTAAATATAATATTTTACTCTTATTTTACCGTAAATTAATGCAGAGTAATAAACAAAGTATGAAAAATACGTTGATAAAAATTCTGCGTCAAAGGGTTAATCCATGCTCACCGTAAAATCACACCCAATTTCATTTCATTTGGCGCCGAAGGCGCGAAGGGGTTGATGAGAATATATGCAGAGTCCCTGTTCTCCAGTACGCATTTAGTCCAGTTGGTTTTGACTTTCACTTCACTTGACACTCCAAGGTTCCCCCCGTACATACCACAACTCGTGGTTTAATCGGGATGGGGCCTTGAAGAGCGCTCTGTTCATTTTTGAACAGACCCAAGGGCCGAGCAGACCCTTGGCCCAGCATCCCCCTGAGGTATCGTTTCACTTAAAGGATTTTATGACCACGAACATTTTTAACGTCCCCCAGCCACCATTTATGAAGACTGTGGATCTTTGATCAGCTGGGCTTCCTCTATATGATCGGCCCGGGACCCTCCGGTTACGAGTCCGACGACTTACCGATCGGACTACAAAATCCAAAACTTTATCTAAATACAAAATTTTATCAAAATCGTTTGAGCCGTTTTCGAGATCCGAAATATATATATACAAGAATTGCTCGTCTAAAGATATTAGATGTAATTTTGTTTCGAAACTTAATATTTTAAGAATGAGTTTCATATTTATTGATTTTTTACCTGAAATATCTTACTAAACACTCTTGAGGAGGAAAAAAAGTATTTTAAAACTAACTGAAACACTTTTATACTCAATTTTGAAATCGCACTTGAAAAGTAAAGTAATCTGATTTTTATATACTGTAAGTTACCATAAAATTCAATAGATGTCGGTGCACAATTACCATTGCTTTTATCCCAACAGCTTGTTATCTAATGAAGCCTTGCTTTAACGTTTCAAAAACAATAACAATTTAACGTTGCCAAATACCATAATTTGAACTTGCGCTGATGTGATTAAGGGGTCACAGTACCCTTCTAACAAATTTCTTTAATTTAAGTGAAAAAGTTAATTCTTTGAAATATTTGTTTCTGCACTTGTTTAACAATCAATAATTTATTTTCAAACATTAAAAATTTTGAAAACTTTTTTTGAAAATTTGAAAAATGTAAGAAAATTTCAATTTTTTAAAAACCCTAAGGCTTTTTTGTTTCTGCACTAATTTCAAAATTTCTTTTTGCGAAATGATCACAAGGATTACCTCAACAAATCTGTGCATTCATTTTCTTATATTTTGATTAGAAAATATTTTGTGACCTTTTATGTAAAAAATTCTTAGAAAATTTTGTTCTTCGAAGTTTAACTAACTCCAAAAATTTTTGTAATTTATAAAACGCTTATTCAATGCACAGTTTTGTTAAATATATTATCTTGAGTGCAAAAAATATTGCTTTAAAGTTGTATCTTTTGTAGAAAAAATTCCTTAGCATTTCCAGTAACATAGAAACACTAAAAACTGATCACCGAGAAAAGCACTTTAAAGTTTGGCTTTTCCATTACAACACATAGCATGCATGCCCTAAAGTCGCTCATAACTTTTTAAATAATTTAGCTAGAACAATGCTATTTTTTTCTGAGTGTTTTAAATTCCTTTTACTTTTGAAATATGCAATAAAATTTTTTTTGGTCTTTTGGTCATTTTTGAGGTACTGTAACCCCTTAAATATGAAATCCAATTGTTATAACAAAACGTGGTCGCCACGGAAACAGTAATAATGAAAGTAATCATAAAGAAAATGGCGCAATAAAAGCTTCTCAAACTTTCAATGAAGGCACAAAAAAACGGGTTTTTTTGTGAAAACTCGCGTTTTTACAGAAAAAACGCCGACGTAGATGAACTCAGAAACCAAAACTCTATCTAAATACAAATTTTTATCGAAATCCTTAGAGCCGTTTTCGAGATCCGAAAAATAAATAAATAAATAAATATATAAATATATATACAAGAATTGCTCGTTTAAAGATATTAGATTACTGTGCATTTTACAGTTTTAAATCGGAACCTCGACTGCCAGTATTATACTGTAAAACAACAGTTCATTTTTTGCAGTGCGCTAAGACGGGACGAGGACGGGGTGAGAGAGAGAAAGTGCAACCATGTCCAAGCTGTTATTCGAACCAGGAACCTCCACATCTGCAGTCAGCTTTCTCTGACCACTAGATAAGGCAGCCGGCATAAATATTTGTATAAACTGAGAATCGGATTTACGTTTAGCACACATCTTATGAAACTGTTCTTTAAACACAACTCTTAAAAACATCATTTTGGGGCTTATTGCATCAGTACAGCAGTTGATTCATTTGTGCATCAACTCGACCCAAATTGGGCTCAGTTGATACATTTCAAAAAATAATTGTAAGAGTTTTTTTACGAGTAAAAATGTATTAACAAAGGTTAAAAAAAAACATCTCATAAGAAAGCAATAATAGTTTAGTTAAGTAGTTTAGTTAATAACGTGAAATTTTATTTTGGAAATATTTATTTGGTATCATTAGCAACAGAAATTAATGTATTCAAAATGTAAAAAGTGTATTAACTACATCCGGTGTCCCCTATATATTTATCAGCTGGAAAAAATAAAGCAAACATTTTACAGTTTCAAGAAACAGGAGTTATTGCTTGTTTTCAAAACCAAGTTCTGCATTTAAAAAAAAAAAAAAAAAAAAAAAAAAAAACTTTAATAAAGTAAAAATAATTGTTGATGGAATTTTTAAATACATTTAGTGTTTCAAGAACAATTCTATTGTTTTGTTGCGTACTTTAAATCGTTGAAGGAAAGCTGTTATGAATAAAACGTCACTAACACGCGGCATTATATGCAAAAAAAAAAAAAAAGAAATCAACTACGAGAGATACTGTCATACTTTTCTCGTAATTGCAACTCATGGTACAGAAAAACATTTTTACTGACTGCAAGTACCGATTTCTTAAGAAATATATAGCTTTCTTAAGAACTTGTATGATAAAAATTTAGTCTGAACCAAAGCTGATAATAATGTCCTTTGACACAAATGGGATGCTTTATTGCTCAAACAAACATTTCACGTAAAATGGAGAGTCATTTCTCTTTATGCATAAGTAATATAGTGATTTTCGAAAAAGAAATAAACGACATGCCTTTCAATCGCTAAGAAGCTCAAAAATCACGAAAAAGATGCTTTTCAAGGGGGGGGGGGGGTAACAATCTGTTACCCTTTTTTTTATGAAGGTTAAAATGAAAAAACTTGTGACATAAATACGGGGAACCACGTATTTTCGTTTCTCTTTTTTTTTTTTCGATGAAAGCGTAATCACTTTAAAGAAGGGAAAAATTTATCAGTGCACTATACTTAAAAAAAAATTTCAAAGGGGAGACAGGTTAAATATGCATTAGGTTTAACCTCCTGGAAATTTGTGTTAATGTTAACTTTCAAGCAACGGAGCTTCAAATAAAAAATACAATTTGTACACTGCAACAAAAAAGGAACTGTTGTTTTTACACTATAATACTGGCAGCCGAAGTTCTAATTTAAAACTGTAAAATGCACAGTAATAAATTGTAAAATCAGAATTAATTTTACAGTTTATTACTGTGCATTTTACATCTTTTGCATTTTCATCCTTTTAACTTTTCTTTTCATGCATACGTTTTTCGAAACAGAGTCCTTATTTTTAAATTTTATTACACTACCTTAAGTAAATATATTTAGCAAAATAGTTTTTTAGCAATTTTTTCTAGCAATTTTAGTTTATTACTGTAAAGTTAGAAATTATACAGTTTATTGCCGTAAAATTTAGCAATGTTATACTGCCAAAACAACAGTATAATACTGGCACCAGAGGTTCTAGTTTAAAACAGTAAAATGCACGATAATAAACTGTAAAACTAGCAGTTTCACAGTTAGTACTGCAAAATTAGCAACTTTACAGTTTATTATTGTAAAATTAGAAATTTTTACAATTTATTACTATGAAATTAACAGTATTACACTGTAAAACAACACTCATTTTTTCAGTGTATACTTATTTTAAACGGATATTACTCAAGATTTACACATACAGTACGTTTTGATAATACGAAATTGTTTTCATGTGAGAAAGATAAACTTAGTCAATTTTATTATACGGTTATACTGAAAGCTGTACAAATATGACGCATAAATTTATTTCTTTAATCTGAAAACCTACATATTTTCTTCCCATTATTAACGCGATTGAAGGAAACAGGTGACATATCAACTTCCATGAAGCGATAACGCGGCCTGATATGTATTTTTCTCCAAACGTAAATAGTGCGACGTCACCTTTTGCAGTTGTGCCGGCGCATATTATCAGTTAACCGTTATCAGGTAACTGCACAATGTGTACATAAAAAGTGAGAAAATAGCAAAAGGAGTGACAGTTGTTTGCAGTCTCATGTCGGTGTGAGGTATTTCTGTATTGAAAATTTTAAAATAAGTGACTTTTTTTTCAGAATCAACAAAATGAAAACTGCTTTTCTGCTTTTGGTTACCATCACCTTATTGTAAGTATACTTGTATACTTTAAATTTCTAAATGTTTAAATTAAAAATGCATGACAATCTTTAAAACGCGGTTGCGGACGAACATGTTAATTTTAAAGCTTTGTATTTAAGTGAAGTGTATGGCTGCAAAAAAAAAAAAAAAAAAAAAAAAAGAAGGTAAGAACAGTTAACATATCTTATCTTTACAATTTCGTTTGAGTTTTATTTATATTTTATTCTGCACAAGCGTTTTGTTTTTTCTATATTGGAAAAAGATATTTCTAAACCGGAAATGGTTGTTTGCAAAACGGAAGTGGTATAAGACGCCCATTTACATTACTTTTTTTTTGAAATTCAAGGCTGAACTTCGATTTTGTATGCAAATAAGAATTAAATGAAATTATTTGACAATGGCAACAATGGTAAAATTATTTTCAATAATCTGTCAACAAATTTTGATGAGCTCATTTGGAAGAGTGTCAAAAGCTATTTTCGTTTCTCATACGACGGAATTAATTAGATGCTTATGATAGTCCCATAGAGTTAACTGATGAATAGTAAAGTTGCATCACTGTGCTAAACAAGCTAAATATTACTAATATAATGCCTATCACGTTGCAGAGTTATGTAATGGCGGGTAAATGCAAGGTAATTTTACGTCTGAAATAATTACTGACAGTTGTTACTTAATGCCACACTTGCAAGTTTCCGATACATAATAGAAACACGTTTGGAATAGTTTAACTTAGAAAAAGTGTTCCAGTGCCTGAATGCCCATTAAAATTTTTTGAATGTGCTTCGTTTAAAGAAAAGTGTACAGAAATGTGCTTCGAATCTCTTCCGAACGTGCTCCTCTCAGAAAATTTGAAATTTGAGCATTTGAGAGCAGATTGAGGGCTCATTTAAGAACAGATTTGGAACTTATTTGGGCATATTTCAAGAACCTTGTTTATTACAGGGCTGCGGAGTCGGAGGAAAAATGGTCGACTCCGACTCCGACTCCGAGATTTTAAAACTTTCGACTTCGACTCCGACTCCCGACTCCTGCTTTTTGTTAATAATTTATTTTTTTTTTACCCAAATGTGAAGAGGGAAAAACCCTAAACAAAGGTTGAAATATTAAGTCCATTTTTAAAAGTTTCATTTTTATTCATGGTCATAGCCAGGACTCACTTTAGGGGGGGGGGTAGCAAGTTGGGGTATCCCAGTTGGAGGTCATGGGAGGTCATTGTGACCTCTCAAAAAGTTCAATTTTCTCAAGAATTCTCGCAGCTAATTTCACCACATTTACCACAATTCTCGGAGGTCACTGTGACTTCCCAAAAAGTTCATTTTCTCCAGAGCAAAAGGCAAGTGCCGCTCTTGTCATTTGACTCCGTACAAAACTAATCCTTTTCTTGTTAAATGGCCGGACTTTATTTTAACACATTGCATTTTTGCTGCAAATATTTTTAATTCACTTTCATAGGCCCAAACAGAGCAATTCGTTTCACAAAGCAGACCCGCCATTTTGAAGCCCTTTTTATTGATCCTAGATGCTTAGGATTTGGATATTGGATGATGAAAATTTATATCTGTTAGTTTCAAAGATATCTTTTCACCTCCATAAAATTTCATCCACATCGGAGGTGGTCGGAGTCGGAGTCGGAGTCGACATGTTTTTCCGCTACTCCGACTCCTTTGAACCAAAATCAGTCCGACTCCGACTCTTCGACTCCGACTCCGACTCCGCAGCCCTGGTTTATTACCAGTCAATAGAAAATAATTGCTTCAATGAGTCACTGCCAGTTGGAGGAGATAATGCTGTCGTAAAGGATAATTTTCCCTGACCGAAGTTCTGCCATTGCTCGGCAGCGTATAACAGCTGCTCCGGAAGATAGTTGTAAAATTAACCGCAAAAATTACTGGTGTGTTACAAAGGGTTCTCTCTAAAACAATAGGCACTGATCATTGTAAAGAAAAAATGTTCTCAAATGCGTTTCCAAGCTTTAAAAATGTGTGATGAACCAAATAAGTTCAAGTGCTTTCATAAGTGTTTTTGAGACTTCCAAACAGTGTGCTTCAAAGTTTTCTGAAAAAAGGGGACACGTGCCCGTATTCCGAAGTTCTTAAAACGAGTTCAAAAAGTGTCTGAAGATTTGAAGTGCATCTTTAGTGTCCTTTGTGTATTTTGTTTGTGCCGCAGTATACGGTTTTTCGCATACATGCACTATATCACCAAACGTATTGGGACACTTTCAAAAACTCACATTCTAAGCATTCCTCGAGAAATAAGAGACTAATTGTCTACATAGTATTTGTCCCTTAAAATGTAGCTGATATTTCCCAATAAAAACGAATTTTAATTTTTGGCTCTAGTGTACCATTAAAAAAAATACATGATGGTCTTTCTTTCTATGATCAAAAAATTCCGTTAACAAAAGTCTTTTCATTTGCTTTCAGGGTGGTAAATGTTTATTGCAGTTCAATGCCGAAGTGCGATGGACAATGTGATACGTCACAGTGCCCAGCCACCGGAGCTTGTGCTTGTGGGACTTACAAGGATTACTGCAATTGTTGCAGTTTCTGCCTGAAGGTTCGTTATTTTATTTAATTGCCACTTATTGACCTATTAAGTACAATTCTGCCGTGGGCAGGTAAAGGGCAGTAACTGCAAATTTTTCGATTTTCATTTTTTTGCATTTTTGAAATCTATGTTACATTAGTTTTATGGTACAATCATCTTTTTTTGGTTTCCGATGAAAAAAAACTGTTTTTTAACCAATGGTAATTAGCAGTAACTGCATTTTTCGTTGCTGTGGGCAGGTAAACGGCAGTATCTGCATGTCTGCAGGATGAACGTAATATGAATCGCTGTGCAAAAATTGCATCAAGCCGCAAAAACCGTTTTCCTTTGTACCTAAACTGAGCGAAAGTAGGGGTGCCCCGATAGGAGGTCACGGGAGGTCATTGGTTGCACTTGAATGTTCCCAAGGGGGTGTTTTATTCCTTTATGGGGTGAATCAGTGTTAATATCAATGCAGACTTAAGAGATATAAATTGGCGCTACCACTTGGCGATATATCGCCAAGCTTTTGGTCGCCAACTGCTTGTCGCCAACTTGGTGACCTATCGCCAAATCGGCCACAAATTTGGCGAAAAAAATTATTTTATGAGTTTGGGTTCAATTTAGCGCTATTGGCGGTATTTTGCGAAAAATCCACTGAATGATGCTAAAATCGGCGATATTTAGAAAATGAATCGTTGTAAATCATTTTTTGCATTGTTTCGTGGCACATTAGGGGCGTAAATGTTTGAATTGTTTCTTGCTCATTTCAAGCTCTATTTTAACACTTAAGGCATCTACTAAGAAATTTACACATAAAAGGAAGTAGTGTGGGGTCCATACCAGATTTTTTTCTTTCAAATAAAGTTTCTCTCCACTACCAGACAATATTTTTTGCGATTTCAAAGATACACAATAGACTTGGCAGACGACAAACAAAAATGCAACAATGAAATGATTTTATTTACATTGTTTTGTTTTCTTTTAATTACAGTTGCTTTCATACTAACAGACGATAGTTTTTGCAGTTTAATCTCTAGCTGTTGCATTTTTAATAGTACTATGAAAAAAAATCGTCAGCACAACAAGCATTTCAAGCGCTCTTTTTCTCAAAGTGATTTCTTGTTTTGATGCAAAGTACAAAGCATTAGCTGATTTGTAGTTATTTTAAAACATCTGGTGTGAACGCCACACTAATTCCTTTTACGTTTAAATTCCATAATAAATGCCTCAAGTATTAAAATAGTGCATTAGAGTGAGCAAGATAACAACTTAAATATTTACCCCCAGTTTGTCACGAATCAATGCAAAATAATGTTTTACAATGATTTATTTTCTAAATATCGCCGATTTTCACATGATTCAGTGAATTTTTCGCAAAATGTACCCAATAACGCCAAATTGAATTCAAATTAAAAAAAAAAAATCATTTTTTCGCCAAATTTGTCGCCAACTTGGCGGCAAACACTTGGCGACCAAAAGTTTGGCGATATATCGCCAAGTAGTTGCATTAAATCATATCACTCAATCTGCATTGAAATTAACATTGATTTCCCCCACAAAGGGGTAAAAGACCCCCTTGGGAACATTCGAATGCAACCACAAGGAGAGGTGCACAACTAGACCGCCCTCAGAGCCTGCATACCAAACTAGAAGCTTCTACGGCAAAAAGTTTTTGAGTTATGCGACAGGCATACATACATACGCACACACATACAAACACACATACGCACATACATACGTACATACAGACGTCACGAGAAAACTCGTCGTAATTAACTGAGGCATGGTCGAAAAGGATATTTCGGCTGTTTATATGTTAGTAGGTACATATGCACGAACTGATAGGTCGAAAAAACTACTCAATATTCATTCGGGGGTGAGCAAAATCAAAATTTAGACCAAATTTTGAGTGAAATTTTCTTTGTGATCACAATACTTCCTTTACTAAGTAAAAGGAAGTAAAAATGGCTGAAGAATCATCAAGCTTTGCTTCATATTTTGCATAATACAATACAGTTTCATTATATTTTTTAATTATATTTCGCGTTCGTTTATATTAAATCTATATCAAGTGGATACGCGGTATTTATGTATATTTTTAAATAAAACATATCATTCACAATGCAATAATATATTTCGTAATGACATATCTACTCCGCATGTAGTCGAATATGTAATTACTGGACATTTAGTAGCATACTGTGCAGTTACTGCCGACTGCCAGTCAATTCCGCATGATATTTAGAGTGAAAAGGGCAGGTAAACGGCAGTATCTGCTTTACCTCTCTCTGCGCTTGCAAAATCAAAATTCAATCGATTACCCAAAAAATATATCGGTATAAACATATAGTATCGCCTATGTTCGAAGTTCAATGTTTCATAGATATTTGTGGGAAATCAAAAACGCGTTTCTTCAAACATCTCGAAAACTCATTTTTGCAGATACTGCCGTTTACCTGCCCACGGCAGAATTGTCTTTTAAATTATTTGATAATCTAGTAATATAAAGTCATCAATACGATACGTAGCTACGCAGTAACTCCGCTATATTGAACATAGAACGTACTGGTTTAGGAGATTGTTATAACGACGATTTGAAATATCCCATTAAAAAAAAAAAAAAAAAAGAAAACGAAACCAAACTTGCTACGATAATTCTATAATAATTGTCTCTGTTACAATATACACAAAATATTTTCATTTACTTTAAAACTGAAATTTGAAATAATTTTAAAATACATTTTCCTACTCAGTTTGAAGCTTAAAAGCAGTATATAATAAGGATAGTTTTTACATAATAAAATATTCTTTGTACCATCTACTTATATTAAAAACTGAGTATCTTTCTAACTATCTTTCTATCTTTCTATGTCACGCTTCTTTCTCCTGAACGCCAATGAACTGAAAGTCGAATCAGGTACCGATAGATAGGTAATTTTTCAGGCTTCATTAGTTTCAATTTATATAATTATACGATTTTAATTAGCGAAGATATCAATTAATAAGTAGTCAAACTTAAAACGATTAAGCCTAATAAATGATTAAATATGAAATCCATTGTTGAAACGTGGTCGCTAGGAAACAGTGATAACAATGATAATGAGAATTCTGAATGAAGGCTTAACTAAATCAAACACGAAACTCATATGCGGGCCACTTAGGCAGGGATAGAGCCGCTATATAGACCTTAGATATATATAGATCTATATAGGGGCCTTAGGCAGGGATTCAAGTGAAACAGGCAATCGCAAATTACAATCGCGACTGGAAATGAATTACATTAGAACGTTCCCTGATAAAAACATCGTGACGTCAGCGTGACGTTTGCCTATGAAAAACGAGCTAGATAAAACGTCACAGCTTACTTGGCTAATAAGAGGAGATCGCCGAGTGCTTGTGAGCTCTTATTGGCTCCACCCGTAGTGACATCATGCCAATTTAAGTTGATGATAATGTGATTCACTTCCAGTAGCGATTGCAATTCGAATGGATCGCAGTGCTGTTTCACTTGAATCCCTGCCTTACGTAATATTTTTATCGCTAGCTACTTGTAATATTTTGAAACATTCATTTGTTGAAAAGCTATCTACTTAATTAAAAACTGAGTATCTATGTCTGCTTTTTTTCTTTTAAGCAAGCTGAACTTACTGAAACTTTCCTCACCATTTTGAAAGCGCGAAGCATCTCAATAATTCGAATGATTTTTTTTTTATATAAGAAAACAGTAAAGGCGTGAAGCGTCTGTTAGCGAGCCGCCTTGGCGGGGAGTAGTTTCTTGACATTTTCCTCACTACTTTCAGGGCACAAAGTGCCCGTGCAACGCCGGGCCACGTGCGTGGTATGTCTTGAAATCGAATGAAACATTAAATTATATCAAATAATATAACTTCAGAATGAGGTAAAAGTTAGAGAAGGGGGACGTTATGCATCAACATGCCGCAGGAAGCTAATCTAGCTGCCCTGGCAGCTAGTGTACTTTTATATTTCGTTTTTGTCTACCCAGTGATCAGAATATGCTTAAAAAACTTTAAAATTTGACAGTGAGCATCGTTATATATTTGGGAAGAAATAGTTTCTTTATGACACATTACTGTAAAATTTACTCATCCCGTAGAAGTTACAAACCCTTCAATGTAATTGATTCCGCAAAATGGGGCAAATTGGTACATTTTTCAGCTTTGATTGCAAAAAATGTAGTTAAAAGATGTTTTTAAACTTTATTTTTTGGGTAAAAACTTCGGTCTTGCTTTACTTTTGATATTAAAAGAAAAGACAAAACATTTTGAACAGTTATTATTTATGTACATAGGAATTTACGAGTATTCCGAATCACCCCGCCGATAGGGGTCAATCGGAATACATGTTAGAATTTTTATTTTTTTCAATTTAACCTGTAATAAGTCTCACAAACATGGATAATATTAATGGAGGAGAATAAGAACAGATAGTTACTGTCAAATAAAATTTTATTTTCTATACCAGTAAACGTTTATGATTTATCAAAACTCAACATAATTTTGAACTTTTGAAAAAATAAAATTAATTTTAAGAATTGCTTTTGAATTGAAATACAAGAATTTAACGCAAATTGAAGTTACACATGTCATCCACAAATATGTACTTGTCCTTAAAACTAGCTGTTGTGGCTTGGCTTATTTTTTTTTTCATTACATCTTCTGGGATAAACGCTGCCTTTTCTTTAGTTTCTTAAAACCTCTGGGCTTCGGGGATCGTCCTGTGAGAGATTTTCCCACTTATTCATCACTCTCTGTGTAGTGGACTTTTGCTACATAAAGTCTGTATGACTTTTCCCAATGTATTTTAAGTAAAAAGAAGTCTCCTGGAGCAAAAATCTTTTTAAATCTGCAACTTTCTGTCATTCCAAGATCTAGTTGCTCACTAGAAGGGGTAAATAATAATAAATCCTTTTCCTTGTCTTGACTAGAAGAATTTGGGTTAGAATCTTGATTTTTCAAACAGTTTCCTTAAAATAAGTTTGAAATGGAAATGCAAAATAAAGTGTTCCGACTCACCCCGCAAATCCTTAACCTATGACATTATGAAGAATTTTTCATTTTTATGCCAGAATTAAAATATGTCGTCTCTTCTAATGTGGTACTCTGTTGCTCAGATATATGCATAATTAAAAAATACTACTCTTAGATTTCAGATATAAAGGGTTCTGTACTTACATACGAAGTTTTGCAGACCATGAAAACTTGATGTTTTTAGCGTCCCGCTTGCACCCTTGCACAGAAGCCAATAGTGTTGTCAGAATTACAAAAATATTTTTTTCTATACATAATACAACCTTTAGAAAAAAATTTAACTTTGAAAAATACCCGACGAATTTCTTTATATGAGCAGGAAGTTTTGTTCTGAATGACCTCGCTGTTCCTATACACCCCGTTTTACGGTACATGCGTATATGTTTCATGGTCAGGAGTTTTTCTTTGAAATGTGATGATGTTTTGCAGTTTTTAATCGTATTCATACGTGTGTTCAAATATACTAAGAAATTGATAAGATATAAAAAAAAAAAGAGGGGGGGGGTGTATTGGAGTTCCAATGTGCCCCTCTTTTTCCTTTCGTCACAAATATTCTGTACCTGAAAGTAATTATTTGGCAATCTTGAGCTTTATGGATGAACCGTTTTGTCGTTTTTAAATACTGACATAAAAGTGTTAGGGGCATTTAACTTAGGGGATCTGGAACACAAAAATCATCAAATTTTGCAATTTTTTTTAATTATTTCAAAAAATTCTCTGTTTTCTCCTCCTTAAAATGACGTTTGAATCTTGTTTCTATCTTAATTAGAACGGAAGATATGATAATTATCATTGAGTGTTGTTCTGAAAATGTAGCCGTCAGGCAGCTGTTGCCATGGCAACGACTTCGCTTAAAATGTAAACAAACATTCTTCGGCGAGTTCTTTCGGATGTTATTTGATATTTTTTGCATTAATTTTAAAGAAATATATTTTAATTGTTTTATTTTATTTCTATACAACTCAACTGGATGCTTTTAAAAGGTATTTCTGCAGTTAATCAATATTAATTTTAACTTTAAAACTTTAAATGCGATTTTCGCCATGATGCAATTTTTCAGGATTTCTTGAGTTCAAATTCTTATAACTCAAGAACTAATAAAGATAACATTCTGAAATTTGGAGAACATCTTTTTCAAACAATTTACTTGAATTTGTATTTGGCAAATTAAAAAAAAAATAGTTCAAAAAATATGATTTTTTGAAAAAAAAGTACCTTTTAATTTTTCGAAATTTTTACTTAAATATTTTTAATTTTTTTTTAAATTATTATTTTTAAAAATGCCGAATACAAATTAAAGCTTATATGTTTGTGTTCACATATATGAAAAAAAAATGAAAATTGATCAAGAATATTTTAAGTTTATGCGATTTAAAGCGACCCCCCTTTAAAAAAAATGAATTTAAAAAAAAAAAAAATGTCATATGTTATGATTTTGCTTGTTAAACAGATGGTGAATCAGTGTAAAAAATTTCAAAACTCTAAACTGTTAAATAAATTTTTTTTCAAAATCTGTCCCCTTAATGTTTAGACGTGTATAATTCCAAAAATGTTTTCAGGCGTTTCAAGATTGTTTTGAACTTCTGATTATACTTTCGATCAAGAAATATGCTTTTGTGTTTCGGCGAATATTGTTAGACGTTGGACCATGTTGTTTTTTTCTTGCCTTTACAGTTTTTATGCTGAGTATTTTCTGAAATGCAAAAACATTTTCCAAAAGCTGAAAACATCAATTTCAAATTCAAAAGTATCTTCGACAAAGAGGGGAAGAAAATAATTCGGACAACTGGAATTCCAGTTATAGTTTTCGCCTAGGAAGAGCGGTCCCAGACCTGCAGGGGTGGGAAAAGGTGGTAGGCACTCCGTTAAAAATCAAATTAAGAGCCAACTGACTGAGGTCAAATGAGATTAATAAGCAATTCTTTGATTGCGTTGTGAAAATTGCGTTCATAAAAAAATCATCTTGCAGTTATAACCTGAAAATACCAATTTCATATTAAAGAATTGTGAAAAGACAAAAATGTAAGACTATTCGGAAGTCTGAAAATCGGTACGAAATTCGAAAAGCATCTTCTAATAATTTAAAGTCATCTGAAAACTGACGTAGTGATTTTCAAGATTAGAAAACACATTTTTATTTTTAAATTGATGAAGTTTTATTATCTTCCCTCTATTTATATCAAATGTACAAAATGGGTGGCAGAGGGAATGGGGTAGGGGCAACGCTTCCTAAATACTAAATACATACTACGTTTCGCTACCGGAGACATTAGTTCCCCTTTGAGCACCACCTCGCGGTAATCCGATGGTGCCGTTGTTATGCTGATAAATCCGATCAATATTCGTATTAAATTTTTTGATTGGCTAGTTTTCAAATTTAAATTTTGAAATCAACCAATCGTTAATTTCTCTTGTCTCGAAGAACTCCAATAAATGGCAGTACGTCGTGAACCAAGTTTTCGTTCTGGGGGGAGAGGTGTCTGGTCCATTGTCTGGTGGATGGGCACCATTGAAGTAAGGAATGGTACTTGAATTATGTTTTGAGAGAAATTTTAATAATAATTCCATGCTAACGAACTAAGACTTTAATATACTGTCAGACTCTGACTTTTTTTGCACGAAAATATATTTCTTTATTTATTTTCAAATTGCAGTGCCCTGGAGAAGAATGCAGTGTCATAGCTTCCGATAAATGTGCTGGAAACAACGTGTGCCAGAGAACTGCCAGTCGTAATGATCCCAACTACTATAATCTGCCTGGTCGATGTGTGGAAGATACCGGTGCATACAAAGAATATTGAATTTTGTCTACTTAAAATAGCGATGACTCCCACCTATAGTATTCTTTCAATTTGTTAACCTTTATGTTAAATTCTTCGACAGAAATGCAAAGCGAATAAAAAATATGATGCTTCTTCTTTTAATTTTAGCCCCAAATAAATAAAGTTTTATTTTATTTTAAATATTTATTTCGATTGATATTGATTGATATGGATTTTTTTGAAAATAATTATTTTTATACTTTCTCAACAGATGGCAGCACATCATTTTGCAAATTTGATTTTTGGGCACTTATGAGCGTGCAATCTGGGTTTTTCTGAACATTGCAGAGAAACAAAAGCTATTTTATCCACATTATGTTCCCTGAACTTGAAAACAGAAGAAAAAAAAATAATTTCATTTGTTTTAAACTTAAACTTTTCATGAACTTAAAAAATGTTTTGACGTTTCAAAATTTCCAGCCGGTCTACCCATGGCACGGGGTGACCTACACAAACCCGCACTATTATACTCGTACGGGAAAAAAAAAAAGTATTTATTTGAGAAGTTAGGAAAAAGATAAATCCTTCGAACAAAGTTATTTTCCGCCCTTGAGCAGAAACTAATTCAATGTCAGTTATAAACTTACAACCAATTCGATATGTCAATGTATGGAAATATGTTTGATACACACAAACCGGCTCTTACACGCGTATATATTTCTATACGTGTGATGTGCACTTATACAGGTAATTATTACACTCTTAGGCAGATGAATCAATGTAGTTACATTTCCAATACTCTGCATCGGATAAAAATGGAAGACAGATTTTTATACACCTCGTGTGCTCAAAACCATACTAATGAATCATTTAAAATTTTTTGTGCAGAGAACCAAGGTGATAAAGCAAAAGTGAAAGTTAATAAATAAAAATAAAAATAATAAAAAAAGAAGATAAGGAAAATCAGGAGGCAGGAGGGAAAATACACAACACAAACACACGTGTTACAAAAATTATTGTATTAGTCATCTAGGTTTATTTTGACGCATTAGAAAATTAGCTCGTGTTATAGAAGTATATTTTTAGTGCTCATAATTTTGCTCTGCAGCTACATTTTGTTTGTTGAAAGTGCTTTAAAGCTGTGGTCTTAACAACGTGAGTGGCCTAGAGCACAAAAACACTATGGAACCCTTAGTAAGCAATCAAGGATTACTTATGGACTTTTTTGCAACCGGAATAAGTGGAATCTTTCGACATTTACAAGCTCAGCCTTAGGAAGAACTCGTGTGCGTGTTTGAATATGTATGTGTTTGCATTCACTGTAAAAAATTAATGTTGTTTTTGCAGTATAATGCATCTAATTTTATAGTAATAAACTGTAAAATTGCTAATTTTACAGTAATAAACTGTAAAATTGCTAATTTTACAGTTTATTACCGTGCATTTTACAGTTTTAAACTGGAACCTCTGCTGCCAGTATTGTACTGTTGTTTTTACAGTGTAATACAGCTAAATTTTACGGCAATAAAACTGTAAAATTGCTAACTTTACAGCAAGAAACTGTAAAATTGCTAGTTTTACAGTTTATTACTGTGCATTTTACAGTTTTAAATTGAAACCTCGGTTGCCAGTATTATACTGTAAAAACAACAGCTCATTTTTTGCAGTGTATGCTTATTAGTCCTTCTTTAGCTCGGGCCCTAGTCCTAATTTCATGTGTTCCTTTTTTGTAGCTTGTAGCATTTATTTTTATGAACGGCGCATTTCATTCATATGAAAGTCATTCAGAACTAAAATTGAATCAAGTTCACTTTGAATTTATCTGCTTTAGTAGCTCCCTTGAACGTCCCATTCATGAAAACAACATTTTGTTAGAAAAATCAACTGCACTCAGAGCTAAGATGGATTAAGTCGAAATGGACTCTATCCACTTTTGCTCTGAATGAATCAGATATTCACTTTTCACTCATAGCAACTTTTCATCAGAATTACATAGGCGAAAAAAGAAATAATAAAATTACAGTTTAAAAAACTAGAAAATAACGCTTTTAACCCATTAATGCCTGACATTTTCCCCCAAAGATATTTTGTATACTGGTTGCAAGCAGTGTTTAATGGACAGGAAAAATAAAGAAATTTTATGTAAAAAATATTTTTTTTTTTATTAAGGAAAAAAAATCGTCCCTTAAAAGTTACGATAGACCCCAGGGAGTACATACTTTTTTTACTAAAATTATTTTCTGCCTACGATATAATATTTAAAAAACCATTTTATAAGAAGAAATAAAATCAGCAATTAACATAAACTGGGAAGCTGGGAATAACTTTGAAAACATAGCTTTTTTTTCTTGAAATCGTGAACGATGTAATTTTTCATAAAGATCATATTAAAACTGCCATAGAACACACTTTACAATGGTTATGTGCTGCAATCTGTTTTTACGAATTGAAACAATACCAAGGTACTAATTAAACACTATTATTTGGTTGAAATGTTCATTTTGGGGAAATTCAGACCCTTTTTTGGACCGTCCCTAAAAAGGGACGCTAGGCATTAATGGGTTAAAGTTAATCAAACTAACATGCACTTATAGCACGTCAACTTGTAATATAGTTTAGCCTTTAGTATTAACAATAGTATTAAATATATTACTTTTATATTTGCAAAGAATGTAAATTTTATCTTTTATTCAGAGTTACATACATACATACGAACAAACCCACATGTGAAACTAATAAAAGCGGTTTAAAAAGAAGCTGTTTTCAATAAGTAAGTAACATCAAAAGATTCATTTAAGAATATTAACTGAATATATATTGGGCTAACATTAATGTTTTAACGCTGGTTTTCCGTGACTATAATAAAGACTAATAACCAAAGAAATCTAAATTCACGTCTTAAATAATTGCCTGATGTTTTTGAAAGTGTTGTTACTTGAAGATGTGAAATTACTTCATGTATTTAGTTAGTTTTATAAATCATCAAACATATACAATATTTCATGGAAATGTTAGCTTCAATATTCCAGTTTTACAAGTATATTTATAGAAACACAACTAATGCACTACTTTTCATTTTTATTCCAACGTTCAGCTTTGTTAAGATCTGTTTACTTCTGGTTGCTGTCCTTAATTCAATCACTGCCTTCAGTGAAGAAAAAGTAGAATTTATGAGAAAATATGTTGCTTTTATTATCCGTTTTCCCCACGGCAAGAGCGTGAAAACAATATTTTTGCCCAATCCATCACAGCGGATGTGTGATATTATTCTCCACGGAGAAAGTTAATTAATCTTTTATCTTACAAAAAAAAAAAAAAAAGCTGCACTTATTTTTTAAAATTACAGATAAAGCTATGAAGCCTAGCCTGTATGGTGGATCAATGTAGCTTCGCTTCAATTACACAATGAACGCTACTCAGTCAATACAGCGAGGTTGATAGCATATTTAACTAAAGATTAATGAGTATAGTATTCAATTACACACTGCAAAAAATAAAGTGTTGTTTTACTGTATAATACTGGCAGCAGAGGTTCCAGTTTAAAACTAAAGGCACAGTAATAAACTAAAATCAGTAATTTCACAGTTTGTTACTGTGAAGCAGTAATTTTACGGTTTATTACCACAAATTTACAGTTTATTACGACAAAATTAGCTGTATTACATTGTGTATATAACAACAGTATAATACTGGCAGCAGAGGTTCCATTTTAAAACTGTAAAATGCACAGCAATAAGCTGTAAAATTAGCCATTTTACAGTTTATTACCGTAAAATTATCCATTTTCATAGTTTGTTACCATAAAATTAGCTGTTTTATGCTGTAAAAACATCTATTTTTAACAGTGCATGAAAAAAAAGTCCTTTATGTCCCAAATTAATTTAGCAAATTTTGAAAGTCAGTAGGGTCTAAGGCCCCATATGCCTTAGGGTCCCTAAGAAAACTGTCCGATTGCAGGTACCATCTGTCGACCTCTCAGCGAAATACAAGGAGTGGTACTTAAAAACTTCAGCACGATTCCAGCCATTTACGATTCATAATACTAAATTAATATAAGCGGGACTTTTGAATCCCGTCGGTACATAAAGGGTTAAAATGATTTGAACAAGGGCGCCAGAGTGGAGTAGTGGTTAAACTCCTACACCCAAGATTGTGGGCTAAAACTCGACACTAGTTGGAGTATTTTCAAGGTGTAGAAAATCGTGAGCGTCAATGTCGAATCATTGTGTTGCATGTTGATAAGATCCCTGGAGTTTTTATTTACCTCTCGACTGCATTGAATTCCGAGCGCAATACCACATCGTGAGAGCTTATATGTCTTCATCTGATGGAAAACTGAACCCCCAACAAGATTTTCAAGTAGTAATGATGATTCGCCGGTAGTAGAGTGACATAAAGAGGCGATGCTAGCGCCTGAGGAATATACTAGGTCTGCAAATAGTGAGAAGCTAGTAAGCAGCTGTAATAAAAGCGAAAGAAACAAATGAACAAACATGATTCGAGCAACGTATTGCCATCATTCATTAATATTACGAAAGTTTCAGCTACACTGCGATGCAAAAGTTTAGACAAATGGCAAATATGTGAATAAAAAAAAACTATTCAACGAAATGCTTTCAAATTTCTACTTCAGGTACACAATATGGTCTCAAATACGTGTCTTGAGTTCTTATAACTAGAACTGGAATCAAATTTTGGATATTACAAAAGACATTTTTTTACATTGTTGCAAAAGTTTAGACAATAGTCAGATTTTATGCAAATATCCCTTGAAATGTGATTGGTGGAGGAAATGTGGGACTTTATTATTCATTTATAAAGTGCAGAGATTGCTGAACAAATAATCAAAATCTCAAAAGCTCTGTAGTTCTCGTGTAAAGAAGATGAGAAAGTTTGGAAGCCGAAATTTGAAAATGAACCTACTTTATTAATTTTTTGTCTTTTAAATCGGCTCTAGTATGGTAGTACGTTGTTTTTTACTTTGTGGAGAGCAAATTCAGACATGCGTATCGATCAAAAGACCAAGAAAAAATATATTTCTTAAAGATGAAGGAATTGAAAAAACGGCTCGAACTGACGATTTGCCCCTTAATCCTACAAAACTTCAACTTGGGTCAAAAACAGCACGTGACAGCATAAGTAGATGAACAACTGAATCGGAATGCATAAAAAAAAACAAAGAATTGTGCTTGAGCCTGTTCGGACAGAGTGTCCCAAATAAGCCAGATTTTATTGGTAAAAGCAGCACAGCATATGATCATTGGATATTTCTCAAGTCGCGCGAAAAGGATTATAATCCATCTAGGCCATCCCAATTTCAATAATTTGTATCAAAGAAAGTACCATTCATTTTTTAGTCACGATGATACATATGCTGCTTTTCACATTAAAATCTGCCTTATTTGGGACACTCTGTCCGAAAAGAACAGGCACAATTCTTTGCTTTTTTTCTGCATTCCGATTCTATTGTTCATCTAATTATGCTGTCACGTGCTTTTTTTGACCCAAGTTGAAGTTTTGTAGGATTAAGGGGCGAATCGTCAGTCTGAGCCGTTTTTTCAATTCCTTCATCCTTAAGAAATATAATTTTTCTTGGACTTTTTGATCGATACGCATGTCTGAATTTGCTCTCCACAAAGTAAAAAACAATGTACTACCATACTAGAGCCGATTTAAAAGGCAAAAAAATAATAAAGTAGGTTTCTTTTCAAACTTCGGCTTCCAAACATTCTCATCTTCTTTACACGAGAACTAAAGAGCTTTTGAGATTTTGATTATTTATTCAGCAATCTCTGCACTTTATAAATGAATATACAGTCCCGCATTTCCTCCACTAATCACATTTCAAGAGATATTTGCATAAAATCTGACTATTGTCTAAACTTTTGCAACAATGTAAAAAAATGTTTTTTGTAATATCCAAAATTTTATTCCAGTTATTGTGTTAAGAACTCCAGACACGTATTTGGGACCATATTGTGTACCTGCAGTGGAAATTAGAAAACATTTCGTTGAATAGTTTTCTTTTTATTCACATATTTGCATTTTGTCTAAACTTTTGCATCGCAGTGTATAATACACGATAAGCACAAGTGCTGGACCCGATTAAAGAGAAAATCAGATTTTCGGAAACTACTGCACTTATTGCACTAAGTGATATTATATCATTCAAAGAGATTTCCAGTAAAGTTCAATTGCACAAGCATGCAATATTTTTCAGTTGAACATTTTGCTGAAATTTTCAATAACAAATGCTCAATGTTGTAGCGACTTGTTACACGACAGTAAAACTGCACTGAAACTTACCTGCAGTGCAGTTCTTTTTTCACAGTTTGGTGTATCACTGTGAATGGTTCGTAACCACACATGATACTGTTTACTAAGGGCGAATCCAGCTTCTGGGTAAGGAGGGGGAGGGGGGTTATGAATATTTTTTTTCGTATTAAGAGGGGTTTGAGGGAGGAAATTTCGAAATATAAGTCCCCGAAAGGTTGTTTCAGCCTACCTTTGGCTCCTTAAGGGAGGGTCATGATCCCCATGATCCCCCGCCTATGAATCCGCGCCTGTTGTTTACAAACATTAAAGTAGAACTTAAAACTAAAGTAATGTAGAAGATGTTTTTATACAAAATATTTGAATTTGTAAATCAACCAAACGTTAGCAAAATGCACTAAACCTTGACAGTAAAGTAATTCCTTTACCGAGTGGTACAAGTTTCGACGAGAAAATTTTTCAATCACATCACAAGAAACTGAAATTATCCCGAATAAGAAAATTTCTTAAATTTATTTGGTCAATCATCAATTTTTCCCTTCAAAAATTTTCCTTTTTCGTAAAATGTGTCTTTATTAGTTCTTATCAAGAACATCCAAACTCGGATTAAAGGTTGTCTGAAGGTATTCATCAAATTTAAGGCGCTCTCACTCCCAATTGCTGTAGTGCGAATTCGGAGTTTTGAAAAATTTTGCTTTCAGGGAATGACGTGCAATGAAAAGAAGGAGGAAAATAATGACCTTTATTCCGAAAGGCCACTGACTAATGACTTATTTGCAGATGGGGAAAAGCAAGTGAAGCATTAAATGAACTCGTAACTTTTAGAACAGCTATAAAAAGGACAGAATTAATTATGTGCATTAAATTTTTAGGGAGAGTTTAATTCCGGAATTAACTTGGTTTATGTTTTTTTTTTTGACTAATATCACTGCTTTAATATTCCTACCAAGATTTATGAATTTACTTCAAATAATGTTGCTGTAATGAAGGCTACAATTTGGACATTTTTTTTTAAAATCGAGTTTGAACAATAATTAATAAATTAGCAGTTCGTAAGAAAGCTAGGAATTTCCATACAAATTTTGCAAAATGTTACAATATTTATTCCTCTCATTATTTTATTTTTACACGCCACTTCGTGGTTAAAGAAAACAAATTAGGTTAAAGGATGGAGAGGACTGCTTTGTCTTCACCAGAACCAGTTAGTTTTCTTAGCGATTTCTTTCAGAATTTAGGAGGAGATTCTTATATATCCGCTGAATTCTCATTATATTCCTGAGCAACCTTCGGCAAAAAAAAAAAAAAAAAAAAAAAAAAAAAAAAAAAAAAAAAAAAAATATATATATATATATATATATATATATATATATATATATATATATATATATTATATATATATATATATATATATATATATATATATATATATATATATATATATATATATATATATGTATATATATATATATATATATGTATATATAGGGTAAGTGCTCCAGTAGTCGGCCAGTCTCCAGTAGTCGGCCACAATGACATAAAACTCCTCATAAATAGTACATTTTTAATTCAAAATCAGATATGACGCATTCACACATTCATGTACCTATCATCAATCATCAACCAGTGACGGTTACGTTTTGGGTACTTTTTTTGAATTAGTAATGAGTCATTTCATTTTGAATGGTGTGCCCGTCATCCAAGATTGCGATTCTGCTTATTTTTCAGCTTAGAGAACACGTCTTCTTAAAATGGCCAATTACACTTATTAATTTAATTCTACTGTAAATTTGAGTAATTTTTATCTTACTGGAATGTCTAACATAATGTTTCAATGAAAGAGCGAATTCCTGGTTAGACTCGATTGTTTTTTAAAGGGGTGGTCGACAACTGGGTACAGAATTCTTCTGCATTTCCAATAGTCGGCCATGGTAGGCCGACCACTGGTTCTAAGCAGTTTGGATGATTTATCCAGTAGTCGGCCACATACTTAATGTAGCTTTTCATTCTTAATATGGGTTCATCAAATTAAACCTAAATTAACTTATTAAAATACAGCGACAATTTAACTGTTTTGAGTAAAAATACCTTTTCCAAAGTTCATTTTTCTTGAAAAATAGTAATTAAATTGACTGTCTTAACTTCTTTTGACCACCATTTCGACATTTTATTGCTCCTAGTGTTGTAAATTTAATTGAAAATTCTAAAAAAAGAGATTTTTAAATACGCATTCGTTGAGTAAAGATTATAAGTTTTAATACTCATCTAAGTTATTATCAAATGGTGTTTTAATAGTTTTTCTTATCAAATTTTATCTTATACTCATGAAATTGGCGAAACAAGTGATTTGACTTCTATTGATACTTATTCGGCAGTTAATAAACATTCCCCAATTATAGGAGATAAGATGCAAAACTTCAAAAGTCACATAGGCTCAAGTTACTTAATGAGTGCCAAGCATGTAGTTATTCTTTCTTTTGCTATTATGCTTAACTTTTTGCTTTACCAAAGGTTCAAGACCCCTGTGCTCTATTTAAGAAAATTGTTTCAAATGTTGGTATATTTTCACTAATGATTCTCCCCAAATATTTGACTTCTTGAGTTTTCTTAGAGGTTTAGAATTGTGCTGAGTTAATTTCAAAACTACATGGTTGGTTACATTGTTGCAAACTAAATTTTGGTTTGTTTTCAAGGTTATTCCTCGTTTGCTAATATTCTTGTCAAAAGCTGTAAGATTACTTTCATGACATCCCGAGTTCCATTTACTTCCTTATTTCATCTTACTTCAATTATTTTAAAACAAATAAACTTTCTTCAGTGGAACATTCTGTGCTAGATGAAGCCTTGATAGAGATTCCTTTCAGCGGATTTTTGAATGTATTTTTACTTGCATAGTTTTGGAAGCAATCATTTCTGAAACTACAGTTTTAGTTTTTTGTTCCGTATGTTGAAATTCCGTTCTAATGAATGTGAACCAGTTAAGTGCCGACGTGATTATTGGTCATGAATTGCGTCGACTCGATACGTCTTTATGTTTACATAAGCAGTAAAGCAGATTTTCATTTCTTGATTCTTTGGTCATCATCACTAAAAACTGCTATTCACTACAAAACTATTCCTGTTTTTTTACTTCCTAAGCAAGAACATTTTGTACATTTAAAAAACTTCGTTTATTTTGTCCCTTCTTGCATCTTTAGTAAGTGCTGCTGAAATTATTTTCTTCAGAAGCTTTTTTTTTTTTTTTTAACTTTCTTTTTAATATAGACATATTTTTAGACGTTATTCAGAAAAAAATACTTTTTTTTAGTGCGAGTTTTTAAAATATAACTGTTTTTAGGCAGCTAAAGTATAAAAACATCAATGTCCCGAGAATTCTGTGTTAATTGTATACTGTCTGAAATTAATAATGGTAGATTGATAGTTAGAGAAATAAGTAAAGCACATAGTGTATCAAGAAGTACACTAACATGATCATCTACACAGCTGAGTACCAGAGGTACCACGAAAAATATGACCAGACTAAGTATAATGCATCGCTGTGCAGGCCCGTCATTTCACGTTTTTAGAGGGGGGCACAAAGGGTGCAAACACAATGCAATTTCATCGGAAAAAAGCAAACACCATGCCCATTTATATATTGATTAACTGATTTCTTAAAACCGGGGGGGGGGGAGCAATTGACCCCCCCCCCAACCTTCCTGACCCCCCAAATGACGGGTCTGGTTCGTTGTAAGTTTCCCTTTGTTTTGTTTTTTTTAATTCAACCTTCTATATCAGATAAGATTAATGAAAATGAAGTGGCCGACTACTGGATTCAACGTGGCCGAGCACTGGATTTCTGTGGCCGACTACTGAAGCATTTACTAGTGTTGACAACAGCTTGGATTTTAACATAATTTTTTAAAAATTTCTGAAACAAGTAGGTGATTCACTATCAGAAAGGTTCATTCTAAAGTTTTACCTTGTTTTTGTTGCTGTATTGATAGCTGAAAGTTCTAGGTTAGCCAAGATCCACAAAAGATCTCTTCAATGGCCGACTACTGGAGCACTTACCCTATATATATATATATATATATATATATATATATATATATATATATATATATATATAATAAATAAATAAAAACAAATAAAGGAAATAAAAACAAGGTTTAAACTGAGGGAAGTAGTTATTTTGCGAAAATTACTAGTGAAACTGCTAAGAACATTTTAAGAACTATCCAATGGGGCAGTCTTGCTCTCGATGAAGGTGAATTGTAAATTCCCGAAGCAAGAGACTTTCTCTGTGGACTACTTCACGAAAAGTGGTGGCGACGACAAACAGCAAGCGAAACAGCGTTACACTTACACCATTTTGTATTTGGTGCTTGAAGCTTTGGGAATAGAATTCATGAACGTCACTTTTTGGAGATAAAAAACCATTTTCCTCTTTGAAATACATTTCTGAAATCATATTAAAAACAAATAAATCTATTTAGAAAACCAACCTGATTTTGTAGAGTCTTAAAACACAGCTTAATGTGGGCCGAGGAGTTTCCTGAAAATGCTAGGTTATGGGGAATGTGTGTGAAAGATTCCAAGGGGTTTTATCGCTCTGCCGTCGTCCTTGCGCAAAGACCAAACATGACTTCATAACTAAAGGAAAATCTCTTAGGAAGGTGATAAACTTTATGGGCATCTTCTGCTAAAAAGCGTTATATTCATAGTTAAGCTCATTAAAACCAACTGTTGTGGAGTCAGAGTCCGCGTTTTTATGAGATGTATATTTTTCTTTTCTACAAATATCCTTCAGCATATTAGCAGAGAATAAATATACGTACTGGTTTCCTGAGGACATACTTTTGCTTAACAAACGGTAGTTGCTAATTGGGAAGTGCCTTTGTAGAATTTAATATTCTGTGCTTTCCGAATTCAAGAAAACAAATAACTCAAGCAACAAAAGCTGTTCATCCTAAGAAAAAACATTTTTTTTTCACCATTAAATGAAACTTTTTCAAGAGTTAAGATAATCCTGCGCAGTCTCGGGATCCCGCATAATTGGCCCCTTCCCGAAATTCTATTAGAATAGAAAAGCCGAGTAATAAAATTGGTGGGTCAAATAAATTCATAAAGACCAAGCAGATAAAACCATAATATCAATAAAGACCATAAAGACCCCTTTTCTATGTAAGATACCGAAAATTCAATCGATCGTAATTTGATAGTTTTAACCAGGGCTGCAGAGTCGGAGTCGGACGAATTTTGGGCCAAAGGAGTCGGAGTCGCAGAAAAACATGTCGACTCCGACCACCTCCAATTTGGATGAAATTTTATTGAGGTGAAAACATATCTTTGAAACTAACATATACAAATTTTCAGTTTCCAATATCCAAATCCTAAACATCTAGGATCATTAAAAGGGCTTCAAAATGGTGGGTCTACTTTGTGAAACGAATTGCTATGTTTGGGCAAGTGAATAAAAAATATTTGCAGCAAAAATGTAATGTGTTAAAATAAATTCTGTCCGGAGTCAAATGACAAGAGTGGTACTTGTCTTTTGCTCTGGAGAAAATGAACTTTTTGGGAGGTCACATTGACCTCCAAGAATTGAGGTAAATGTGGTGAAATTACCTGCGAGAATTCTTGGGAAAATTGAACCTTTTGAGTGGGGGAAAATTGAACCCCTTGATGAACATGCAAAATTTGGAGCCACTTGAATCAAGAATGAGCGAGATCATAATCCATGAGCTTTGGGCTCCCTTATTTGATGTGCTTAAATTATAGAATTGTTTGCTATTTTTGTTCTCTTTTTCGGCTTTTGTTTCAAATTCTATAAATATTTCTGTCAAAAAATTTAATGCTTCTCTGAAATTTAAGAATAATTGTAACTTTTTGTACTAAAATATAAAAATTAGTTACAAAGTGCAATATATGTTCGCATTTTTAAAAATTAATACATTAATCTAATTAGTACTTTCAACTTCATAACAAGGGAAAGTAACAGTTTATTAACCTTATTTCTCGCTTTAAGAACTAGAAAACTTCCTTCTTTAAGGTGAGAAGGGACTTTCAGATGAGCAAAAAATGGTCAAAAAATCGGTTCTTCTTTGATGATATTTCTAAAAACTATATGATTGAAATACATGTTATTGCTATTGTAAATAAATAGCTTTACCTTATTTGTGGTGAATTTGTATTCAAAACTAATTTAATAATGAAATATCTACTTATATTAAAAACTGAGTATCTTTCTAACTATCTTTCTTTCTAACTATCTTTCTTTCTAACTATCTTTCTTTCTAACTATCTTTCTTTCTAACTATCTTTCTATGTCACGCTTCTTTCTCCTGAACGCCAATGAACTGAAAGTCGAGCCAGGTACCGATAGATAGGTAATTTTTCAAGCTTCATTAGTTTCAATTCATATAATTATACGATTTTAATTAGCGAAGATATCAATTAATAAGTAGTCAAATTTAAAGCGATTAAGCCTAATAAATGATAAATATGAAAGCCATTGTTGCATTGCAAAACGTGGTTGCCATATGAAACAGTAATAAAAATGATAATGCGAATTTTGAAAGAAGGCTTAACTAAATCAAACACGAAACTCATAAGCGGGCGACTTACATAGTATTTTTATCGCTAGCTACTTGTAATATTTTGAAACATTCATTTGTTGAAGAGCCATCTACTTATATTAAAAACTGAGTATCAATGTCTGCTTTTTCTCCTTTGAGCGAGCTGAACTTACTGAAACTTTCCTCACCATCTTGAAGGCGCGAAGCATCTCAATAATTCGAATGATTTTTTTATATAGGAAAAAAGTAAAGGCGTGAAGCGCCTGTAAGCGAGCCGCCTTGGCGGGGAGTAGTTTCTTTAAAATTTTTTCTCACTACTTTCAGGGCACGAAGTGCCCGTGCAACGCCGGGCCACGTGCGTGGTATGTCTTGAAATCGAATTAACATTAAATTATATCAAATAATATAACTTCAGAATGAGGTAAAAGTTAGAGGGGGGGACGTTATGCATCAACATGCCGCAGGAAGCTAATCTAGCTGCCCTGGCAGCTAGTCTACTTATATTAAAAACTGAGTATCTAACTATCTTTCTATCTTTCTATGTCACGCTTATTTCTCCTGAACGCCAATGAACTGAAAGTCGAACCAGGTACCGATAGATAGGTAATTTTTCAGGCTTCATTAGTTTCAATCTATATGATTATACGATTTTAATTAGCGAAGATATCAATTAATAAGTAGTCAAGTTTAAAGCGATTAAGCCTAATAAATGATTAAACGTCCAAGACATTTATTTCTTACCGTTGCCATTTGAATAAAAACGTTAATTAAATTATTGAACTGTTTAAAATTCCAAGATATTTATTTCCTACCGTTGCCATTTTGAATTAAAACGTTAATTAAATTATTGAACTATTTAAAATTCCAAGATATTTATTTCTTTCCGTTGCGATTGTAAATTAAAACGTTAATTAAATTGAACTTTTTAAAATGAAAGAGTTATTTTTTTCCATTGTCATTTTGAATACGTGTTATAACACAGTTCTAACAATTGTTTTTATTCTAATTATTAATGACATTTTTTCTCTGGTACCATTTTGAAAATGTGTTTTTAAATAAAATAGCAATTGCTGTTTTTAGAAGGGACTTTTTTTGGCTGCGATCCAAATATTAAAAGAACTTTTTCGTTTAGAATTTTGCAATTAATTTTACAGGAAGAAAGCGGTTTGGTTATAATTGTTTTTGGAAAGGAATTTTATTTGTTATTTAGGGAGAGTGCTAAGTATGCGCTACTTGACATCGTCTTTATTTTTGAGGAAGCATGTGCAAATAATTCGATTGATTCTTTGATGCAGGAAAGCTTTTTAGCGAGCCGCTTTAGCGGGGAGTAGTTTATTAAACTTTTCCTTGGTACTGTAAAGGCGAGCCGCCTTGGCGGCGAGTAGTTTATTGAAACTTTCCTCGCTACTGTAAAGGCGAGCCGCCTTGACGGTGAGTAAACTGTTTAAACTTTTCTCATTACTTTAAAGGCGAGCCGCCTTGGTGGCGAGTAGTTTTCTCAAACTGCCTTCACTACATTACAGCCCGTGCAACGCCGGGCCACGCAGCTAGTACAACACTAAATGTTGATTTTCTCAAAACATAATTTTACGCGTGTTTACAAATTTCATACTGCTCCAGTGTAAAAAATTATTATTTAAATTTGCTAAAAATTTTTTGCCATGTACTTAAGAGGTTTTTTAACATTTTGTTGGGAAGGAATTTTCTATTTTACTAGCTGTGTTGAATATATTTGCTATGTTTTATTGAAATATGGATATCTTTCACAAAAAAAAATGTAAATTTTAGTTTGTTTTTTTTCTTTAATTTTTGCCACAATATATAGAAAAAGTACTCCCAACATTTCACTTTCTGGTGTTTTATGTTCCACATTTTGCTTGTATTTTATCATTTTGATGAAATTTCAGGCGCTTGGAATAAAAAAGAAAAATCGTTAAAATTCAAATTTTAAATAAAAAAAAAAAAAACAAATTTTAAAATATTTCAACGAAAATTTTTATGTGTGTTAGTTTTTGCAACATATAGCTATGCTGCAAATTTCAAAGAAATTCATTGAAAATTGCTAAAGAAAAACATGATAGTCCCTTGTCGCCTTAATTTTTCGTGAGTTAATGTTCTGGATGTACAATCTTTATGTAAAATTAGCAAGCATTTTAACTTGAATTTTATACTTTTTAATTATTTTTTTCTTGATTGCACATTTTCTCCTGTTATTCCTTTGGCACATCGACTAGAGATACAAAATATAATCGTTCTAAATTTTAGAACTAATATGTTTTAAATAAACTAATTTAAGCTATATTTTTATCAATAAATTTCCAAATGATGTGTTTTAAATTAAACAAATCCTAACAGATTTTTCTTGGTCTGCATAAGCTTATTTTTATCAGTTCTGTAGATCGGTCATTCCGACGAAAATGGTACAAATCATGTCTGAAACTCTTTACTTAAGATTATCAATTTAAATAATTTCCACCAACTAATCATATTTTTTTTATTGAGTTTCCTTTATTTGTGGATAATGAAGTGTAAATAACTAGTACATGACTCATTTATGAAAGGATTTTAAATATTTTGATCACTTTGTTTAACAAAGTGGACATATAACAGAGTGGACAAATAAGACTTTAAAAATATCTGTATCCAAAGAAAAGTTAGAATCACAGAACAAGCATAAAGTGGAATAAACAGCCTGAAACTGTAAGTCTGTCTGCAATTTAAAGAAAAAATCTATTTTTTTCATTATGAAATCAGCTCTAACAGAGTGGACATCCAATAGTTCAAATTAACTATCATAAGAAAAGAATTAGGCTCACCCTGGTTGTTGACTACATAATTCAATGTAGCAAGCTAATCATACTACCTATATTTTTAAGAAAATATATTAGATTGAATGCAATTTTTTTTTAATTTGCAAAAGGCATATAACAGAGTGGACAATTCGAAACATAGAAAATCTAGGGACATGGATAAATAATAGTGTTGTTTGGGGAATTTTTTTTTTCATTTGCGTAATAATCTGCAGCAATGGTGTCAGAAGCATCTTTTGTGCAGTGCAGTGTAATATATTTTGTTGTTCCATTTCAGTTTAATTTTAAACCACATTTAAAATTCTAGCTATTTGCAGCTGGGACACGACATTTTCTCCTTCTTCTGACAAAGATAATTTTTTTGTGTCATTTCGAAATGTAATACACCTTATCAATTGATACTTGATGGCACAAAATTTAATGGAGAACTAATAAAAAATACTCTGAATGGGTGGTAGTTATCAAAATTGATTTAAAAAATTCTAAAGTCTCGGACATGATTTGTACCATTTTCGTCGGAATAACCCAGATACATTCATAAGCAGCTCAGAAATATGTTCGAAATTATGTTTCAATACCACTCTTAAAAATGCTCTTAGCTCGTACTAATAGGTTTGTTCTAGAGCTTAGCTTCAAAGCTTTTTCCTGGGTTTTGTAGCGCCTTAGGGCACACCTTTTAGCCGTGGAATAAACGCAGACAAATTAAAAAGAATTCTGTTCCTGAAAATGGAGCGAAATGAAGTGAGAAAGTAATGATCTTTATTTTGAAGGGTAAATGAGTAATGGCTTGACTCTGAAGAAGGAAAAGGTAATGATCCATTTAAATGTAGCCCAAAACTTAAGGGAAGATAAATATTACTGTGAAGTTGTTAATTTGTTAAAATGTGTTTTAAATATGCATAAAATGATCATATATCGACAAGGGTTATTTATACCTAAAATGCTTAACTTTTTTTTCACTTTTAAGTGCAGTTTTCCTTAATGTCTTTTAAACTTGTAGAAAATTTAATGATAATTTGACTTATGGTGATAAAGTTTATCGTTTTACACTGTTTTTTTTAAAATTATAAATGAAAACTTGCAAATTTTATCAGACCTACAGAATTGAAGATTATTTTGAAAAATGTAGTTTGATTGATTAGGTGGTTTTAATTCTTATGTTTCGAAAGGTTCTGCCGTTATGAATTGTTCTTTATTTATTTTCTCAAGTGATGATTCTAGAACGAAGGACTATAAATCTCCCTCTCTCTCTCTCATAAAAAAATTAAAGTAGGTCATATTATGTTCCAGAATGCAGGGGTGTAGTCCTCATGGAAATCCTTGACTTAGGTAGGACATAGAACCACCTTCATGATGGCTTTATAACTGTTGAAAGAGTTTCCGCGTACGAGTTGGTTCAGTTCATGGTTGTCGACTATGATTGCCAATTATGAAATTGGAGATTCCATTAGAAGCTGTTTTTCAAGGCATATTAAGCAAACAAACTGCCGTTTCCCTTGCTGAAACAGCTACAAAATAGAAGAGTTTTATCCTGGCATTGTAAAAAAAAAAAAAAAAATCAGAAAACAATGCGTAAATTGTGAGATATATTACGAAATACTTTTTGTAATTAAAGGGAAGAATATATAGAAGTGAACTTTCATTCTAGTGTACAATAATTTTGGCTGATTCTCTCCCCCCCCCACACCCTGTATATTTAGTTACATTTGAATTTCTCAATGTCTAACCCATTCAACTTTTGATGTTTATAGTACAAAGAAAGTTATAACGCACAAAAATGAAAATTAACCCAGTTTTTTGTTTTTAATTATAATAGTTATTTTTCTATTTCAGAAAATAGCAATTTTAGAACAAACACTTCATTTTCCCAAAGATTTCCTTTTATTAAGGAAGTAACATAAAAAAAAGTATTAATGTCTAAATTAACTAATTTCAAATAAGCGCCAACTATTTGCTAGTGAGTAACGTAGAAAAGTCACTGAGAAGTACATAATTTTTGTAATCGTCAAATATATATTATAATTTTACAAGAGAACTAAAGAAAGGAAAAAGTACGAATAAATTTGCTAAATAAATTGTAATTAGATAAATTATTGAAATAGACCTACAATATTTAAAAAGCTGGCTTAGTTACAGAATATTACTTATATGTGTTTAATAGTAATGGGCAATTCCACGAAAAGTGGTCCTAACACACCAAAATTTTTTTCCCCCATAAAACAAAAACAAACCTTATTTTTTAACAAAAAAATATCTACTCTTTTCGATTCCAGCATCAATTTTAAGATAAAATTTTTCTTTTCTCATATTTTAGCCTTGTTTAATAACATTGAGACAAATTAAAAAAAAATGCATTATTAGTGAAAAAATGTCAGAGAATTTTTTTCATCTAATAATCAATTTTTTTTTGGAAAAACTATCAAATATCATGAACGTAGATCCTTCAGTATGATTATATCTCATATTTTTTGTAATAAAGTGTTTCATAAGTTTTTAACCCCTCAAAATATGCAGGTTACTTTTTTTTGGTCACACACGTAAGGCAAAAGATAGAAAAGTTTCCCCCCAAGGTCTAATTAGGGGACTAAAAGAAAACTATCTCATATCATAAATTAACTTGATACATAACACCTGTAACCTGACGTACATCTTCATCCATTCGGCAGAAACGTTTTAACGAGGCTCTTTAAAAGCTGTCACACACGTAAGACTTTTGAATGGTTTACCTTAACCCTTCACTGCACGGTGTGCCAGATCTGGCACAAACCAAATAAACCCTCATATATTCCAATGACTTTTTAAATGCAGTTAAACTGAGTTTTACGCCCCTTCTGGAACATTGCTATAACAGTTTAGTGTGATGTTTATGCACTAGTTAGTTGCACTAGTCTAGGTATTACAGTTCTTTCTTTTGAAAAAAAGAGTGTCTGCATTTCCGTTAGAAGTGTGTTTAGTCATTATTTCCTTTGTTCTAAAAATGTTTTAATACACATAGTGGCAAATTTGTTTGTACCACTTATGGCACAAAACACATTGTAGATTATTACACTTATCGGTATACAAAGCATATGCTATGTGCTTTGTGCCATATGTAGAACAAACAATTAAAACATCATTTTTGGTGCACCTTTTGAAGATAAATTTTTTTCTTCATTTTTCCTGAACTCAGAGTTATTAAAAGGTAACATATGACTTTTTTCATGAAAATATAAAAATCGTGCAGTGAAGGGTTAAGAGTCAGGTCTTTGTTTGAGAAACTTTCCCAGGAACCGATTTTTTTAATTTAATTTTTTTTTTGTTAATCTCCTCTGATTACATGTAACATGTTATATAAATAAATTATAAAATAACCTATATATAATTCGTATACAAATGAGAATTAATTTCGTCTTCATTCTTTATTTTGTGAACACATCTTTGCAATTTAATTATTTACTAGCGGCAATGTCCAACAAAATCAGATCTTTCGTTTAGGGCAAAAAATCAAATATTAAACAAGTGGTTCCGTCCGGAACTGAACGAGCCTACTTTCCCGTTTGCCAATTTCAAATTTCAAATTTGGTAAAATATTCATCCGAAAGATAATGGGTACGTGGGGGGTGGGGGGGGGGGCAATTCGAAAAGTCAAACATGAGAATTAATTGTCCTCGCCGAGATCTTTCTAACAAAAAAAGTTTGTTCAAATCAGACTGTTTAACTCAAAAGTAATTAGCGGGGGACCAGTTGTTTGAGCGGTTCAAAGTTGAACAAAAAAGGGCTCAAACCAAAATATTAAATGTGAGAATTATTTATCCTCGCCGAGATTATTAGAACAAAAGAAAAAAAATGTTCAAATCGGATTGTTTACTCAAAAGTTGTTAACGGGGGACAGGTTGTTTGAACGGTTCAAAGTTGAACGAAAAATTGTTCAAATCTGAAAGTCAAATATGAGAATGAGGTCTCCTCGCCGAGATCTTTCGAACAAAAAAAAGTTTGTTCAAATCGGACTGCTCACTCAAAAAATATTAGAAGAGGGGGGGGGGGAGGGGAGGGGGGAGGGGGTAGAGACAGACAGACACATATATAATGCTGATAGCTATAATTATCAGTTGTGGAAGTTGAATTGACTTTAAAATGAAGACATGCTGCACGCGGTCACACACGTAAGGCTCTAGTGTCACACACGTAAGGAATATTAAAAATTTTTTATTGCTACTCTACGAAGTTTAGAAAAAAAAATATGTGGAATACTTACTTAGTATACTTAGACACATGCACAAAAATCACCGTTCATTTATCTTTTAAAACTTCACAGGAAATTACACAATAATATGAGGTATAGCTTATTTTCAGATTTTCCGAGTCACACACGTAACTTTGTATTTAAAATTTTATAAAAAAATTCAAAAGTGTCCTATGGAAAAAATAACGCCGCATTACAACTTTTGCATATCTTCTGTTACTCCAGTAGCAACCACTAAGAAATATATAAAAAATATCGTCCTGATTTTTATTGTTATTTGCAAAGAAATGGCGTCAAAAAGTCACACACGTAAGGCTGGAATGGCCCTAATACAAGTTGCTATTTATTTTAATCTACGAAGCTCTTAGAAGCAAAGGGCGTAAAACATAAGTTCGGAGATAACTACTGTGTGATTCCGCGGTCACGTGTGGGACGACTTTTCGTCAACTTTGACATGTAATAAAATAACTTGTACTGCAGTAAAATCCTTAAAAAAAGGCACAAAATGAAAACGAGACATATCCTTTTTTAAATGAAACAAAAGCAGAATTATCCAACTTAATGTGCAAACAAAGTAAGATATAGGGTACGGCAGAGATACTTGCTGATTTGCAAAGTCAATTAAAGAAAAAGTACTTCATGTATCAATTTACTTCTTTATATAAGATGTTGTACACATTCTGAATTTTTATTTTAATTACATTTTAAAATTACATATTGAAAATGGTGGCCCCCTTAATTATGCACTGATCTACCAAAGATTTGAAGTTTTCTTTCCACTCTTTCGAGCATATCGACAGGGGTGTTAGCGATAGCAAGCCGGATGTTGTCCCTCAGATGTTGCAGGGACCGGAGTTTGTTGTTGTAAACGATCGATTTGAGAAATAATAATATAAATAGTCGCTGGGTGTCCAATCGGGGAAGAGCGCCGGTCACGGTAACGTCACCTCAAGGAGAAGAGGCGCTCCTAGAACTTGAATCACAGTTTGTAGGGAGAAAACTGGAGTTCGTCTTGAAGAATTCGTCCAAAAAGTGAGATCAGAAATCCTCAGAGCAGCAGCGTGTTCACGGGACGAACACCTGGAAGAGCGCAAAAACGACTCCCCCACTTTCTCGACGTTTTCTGGTATTCTGGAAGCCCGTTGACGTCCTGGGCCTTTTTTTTTCACACTCTCACTTTCCTTGAATGTTTTCACCCACAAAACAATCGATTCCCGGTCAGGAACGGGACTGCCGGGATGAATTTTGAACCGAGTTCGGATGTCACGTTGAGTGGCGGCCACCGAATGATTATTTGAAAAGTAAGCCTCGACAGCGAACGCTCGTTGCTCCTTTGTCTAATGCATGACGACAATTAAATTGCAAGATAAAAAAACTTCAGGTCCTTTTCTTTAAAATGAAACTTTCCCCATTCCTTTCTGACCACACCTCGCTAATTAGCATCCAATTAAAATCAGCAAGTTTCTCCGCCGCATCCTTTATCATTGAAACGAGCATGTTTTTACTTTTCACCGTTCAGCTGGTGTCAGCCATCTTTGAAGCCCTGTTGCCACTCAAAAAACAAAAATACTGGAAAGTTATTCCTAGATCTATATGATTTGAAGTTTCAAAAATAAACTTAGCACCTTGTATGCTTTCAAAAAAGAATTTTTTTCAGGTTGTGAAATGGCCCTACTGGAGTGACCCCCGCTAATATGAGTCTCCTTGGTTTTAAAAGGTTTTGAATCAATAAAGCGGCGAATGTCAATAAAACTGGATATTGTCTTTGACGATTTGATTCATTGAAGAGGTTGCTTCAAACGACAACTTATTTAAGTAACTGGCACCCACTGTAGTACAGGTAGTAGAAACTCTCATCTGTTTTGTAGCAAGATATGAGAATACAGTCTCGCTCTTTTATAGCGAAGCCGAAGGAAAAAAAACAAAACAAAAAGCTAAATACGAAATTTCGCTGTTAAAGTTAACTAATACACAGTAAAACGTGTGCGAGGGGCAGGGGCTCCCACAGGGGGGGATTATGGTGCAAGTTGCGCCATCAAAATTTTTTTTTTGTGGGGGGGATTTTTTAAAACTAATTTATTTGTTTATTTAAATTACTTTTTTATTTATTTTTTAATTTAAACAACTTACTGATTTTTTTTCAAATAAAAAATAATTCATTAATTTATTTTTTCAATTTAAATTACTTCTTTAATTTGTTTATTATTATTATTTATTTATTTTTTTACTTTTTGTGTGCGAGTGTGTGTGCTTGGAATGTCTGGAAGGGAGAAAAAGCGATTCTATTCTACGCATAAGTCGAACTTTAAAAAAAGTAATAATATATATAAAATATAATAGTTATAATTTTAATAAATAAATAAATAATGTTAAAAAAATAAATTAATAATATTAAAAAAATAAATAAATAATATTTTAAAAAATGAAATATAATAAAAGAAGAGTAAAAAAAGAAAATAAAAAGCACATGAGGATTGTGAAAAATTTTGAGGGGGAATTTGCGCCATTGAGCTTAGGGGGGGGGATGGGCACCCCTGGCGAGGGGAATATGAGCTGTTGCGTTATAGCCATAAATATTCACATATATGTATACTAAAGTCTCGCACAGAATTTATTTAATTCGTCTACAACTGGATTCTTTAGTAAACTTTTTATTTCCTCAAGTAGTGAAAAGAAATTACTTAAATATTCAAAACTTGTCTCTTAAGCTCAGTAACAGTTGAGAGTTTTATCTAAGAGTTAAGAGTTTTAAAGAATTCAGTTTTTGAAGAACGAAGTGAAGTGAAGCTAGGGAGAGGAATAATGATCATTACTTCAAAAAGACGATGAGTAATGGCTTGTTTGAAGAAGGGGAAAAGCAGGTGAACCATTCAAATGCGTTCGAACTCTTTATTGGACTATAAAAAGAAAAGGAGTTAATTGCATGTCGAATAACTTGGAAACTTTGGAAGATCGAGTGAATTACTAAATTTATGAGAAATCTGTTCTTGGATCCTTTAACCTCCGGCATTATGTTATGAGGATTTAATGATTAAAATCAAGAGAATGATCTACCTTCTAAGATTGATTTTCCAAGTATTTTCTTTTGCCAATTCTACTTTGCCCCTTTTCTACAAAGTTTAGACCAAGCAATGTAACAAAGAAAGAAAAAGAAGAGAAAAGAAAAAAGAGAACATTATAAACGAGAAGCAAATATTTTGAAGTGCAGAACACAAATCCAAGGAAAAAGTATTTTTAAAGACTAGAATATACTAGAATTCGGAAAATTTTACATGGCGAGAAAGATAACTTTTGCTGAAGCTTACATCCTGGCAGCATTGTGAAAGATATTTGTAGGTGCTAATAACAGTATTACCAAAGTATCTTTGGTATTACGGCATTGCCAGTTTAGATTTGCTCCAACAATAGGTCCTCATAATTCTATTAACTGAATAACGTCTGATGCAAGTATCCAAATCAAAGCGCTCTTCTTTCTTTTGAAGTAAAGAATTCGCATAAAAGGGCTATTCAACGATTTTTATTGTGCACGAAAATTAAACTTAGGAATTGTTTAATGATGACGCTTCTATACTCGTTTATGTAACTATACTATGCTTTTCAGTGGGGAAAGTCAAGGAGACCGAACTATTCATGAGCGAAATTATTTGCCTTACGGTTTTTGGCCATTTTGTTTTTTTATAGCTTTTGCATCATCATTATCCTCACTAACACGTTGAAAAACGAATTTAAGAAAGCTGAGGCCTATAATCCCTGCTGTTAAAATATGAACTTTTGATAATACTGCTTTAGCGCACTGCAGTTTAAATCAATAAAAATAAATAGTTTTTTTGGAGTCAGATCTACTTTTACAATTACAGCAGTTACGATTTTTGACACGCTCTGCAACTAGATCTATTTCGAAGATATATCTGTACTTCAGAGCCATACTAACATAAGTAAATTTTGGTTACTTTTTAGGACAGCGCGAAAACGTTTGTTTGATACATAAAAAGGATGGGACTCGCGTTCTTTTCACGCCCCTAAAAAACTGAATGATTTTTTTTTTTATAGAATAACATTATCATGGGTCGATGTGGAATATGATTCTACACAGGGGTGCCCCTGCCCATCTCCTCCAAGCTCAATGGCGCAATTCCCCCCCCCCCCCCCAAATTTTTCGCAACCCTCTTGTGTTTTTTATTTTTATCCCTCTTTTTATTTTATTTATTTTTGTTAAATATCATTTATTTATTTTTTAAATATTATTTATTTATTTTTTTTAATATTTTTTTCATTTTTTTTAAATATTATTATTATTTTTTTAAAAATATTATTTATTTATTTTTTTAAATATTTTTATTTATTTTTTTCAATTATAACTATAATTTTTATGTATATTATTAATTTTTTTAAAGTATTAATTATGAGCAGAATAGAATCGCTTTTTTTTACCTTTCCAGACATTCCAAGCACATACACACGCACACAAAATAACTGAATTAAAACAAAATAATAAAGAAATAATTTAAATTACAAAAATAAATTAATGAATAATTTACATTTAAAAAAACCAGTAAATTATTTAATTTAAAAAATAAATTAATAAATAATTTAAAAAATAAATTAATAAATAATTTAAATAAATAAATTAATAAATAATTTAAATAAATAAATTAATTTAAATAAATAAATAATTAATTTAAATAAATAAATAAATAATTAGTTTTAAGAAATCCCCCTAAAAATTTTGATGGCGCAACTTGCGCCATAATCCCCCCCCCCTGTGAGCTCCCCTGATTCTACAAACAATGCAGTAATAAAGTAAAAATCCCCATTGGTGGATTCATATTATTCTGGCTTTGAGATACAGGTATTAGGCTATAATTTTCCCAACGTCAATAATCCTTTTATTTGAATAATTAGAATCACAAATTTTTAGATCGTTAAGAATTGCTTAAGCACAACAAACATAACGCTATTCCTAGTTTACGAAAACAAGTTCGTTAAGAGCATATCTGACATTTAAAATTAAAGGGATTAAGTAATGTCTTTTCCTAAAGCCGAACTCATTTTTGTACTTAAGGAGGATATTTCGAGCTCATGAGAATTACCCGGTGTAATTTGAGCAACTAATTTCAATCCATATATTTCTGTAGAACGCATAGAAATTAGGGAAATAATTTCCAAAATGACCTCGCGAATACTTCTCCGCAAAACCTAAGCCTTTGCAATTAGTAAAGACTCTACTAACGAGAGAGAAGCGTTCCAACTTAACTGGGGCACAAATTGGCGTACATCTTTGTAGATTCTCAACTGAAAATCCCTCCTTTAAGTGGTTTGAATGTTACGATTTACACGAGATATAAACGAAGAAGTGTTATCGTTTTATTCAGGCGTATTGTGAAGTTGCATTATATAACCATGTATTAGAGTTGGGTTGAAGTAAGAAAGAGAATGTATTTGAAAGAGGTGTTATGGGGCATAATCTTATATGGAGTCTTATATGGGGTATAAGATTAATCACGTGATTACTGGAAGTAATGTTAAGTAATCATGGTCTTATCGTTGCAAGTAAACGAATAATTTGGAAATGCCCGAGATGAGAGGTAGGAATCAAACTCGGTGTCCGAAGTGTTGGAAAACAAGCTCTCTCTCAAAAAAAAAGTAGTTATTTTACTTTTTTGTTGATAAAACAGACGTGTACTCAAAAAATATTACAAATCGGAAATATAAGCCAGGTTATACTGAGATAATTGTTTACACGATGCATTAATTTTGCTTTCTATATGGTTGCGGATTAACTCTCCATCAAGGAGTTTTTTTGTAAACTGCAAAAAATAAGAGGTTGTTTTTAAAGAATAATACTAGCAGCAAAGGTTCCAGTCTAAGACTGTAAAAGCAAAGTAATAAACTGTAAAGCTGCTATTTTACAGTTTATCGCTGCAAAGCTAGCAATTTCACAGTTTATTACTTTAAAATTAACAATATTGGCAGCAGAGGTTCCATTTTGAAACTAAAATGCACAATAATAATTTGTGAAACTAGCAATTTTACAGTTTGTTACTGTAAGCTAGCAATTTTGCAGTCTACTACTGTAAAATTAGAAATTTTACAGTTTGTTACTGTAAAATTAGCTGCATTATACAATAAAAACAACATCTATTTTTTAGAGTAGCTATGCCTGGAACAGATGACGAATGAACTGGAAACGGAAATAGAACACTTCATGTTGTAGCAGAAAAAATCAGCGAAAACGCATGAACAGTGAAACTTCTACTGAGTCGTTTGTCTTGCTAATCCTACCTTTCACAAAAATGAAGTGATCTCTCTCTGCTTCTAGTTCACCCGCTATTTCTTGGTGGGACAGCTATGTCCATCTTTTAAAGGAGAAATTCATACTCTCTTTTTGACCAGGATCAAACGCATTAACCCTTTAAGGCACAACAGCTTCATTTGAGGCCACCTAGTCTTGTACGGTTTTTTTAGTCAACTGTTGAAGCTACGGTGTTAGTTAAAAAAAAAAAAAATAGAAAACACACACATAAACACACATACGAAGTTACTGTACTTCAAAGGGTTAATTGAAAGAAGAAACTGTCTTCCTGTTAACAACATAGCGTTGCTCGAGTTCATTTGATTGCTCGAGTACACTGTTAAAACAACAGGTTGCACCATGTACTTTAAGGTTGAAACGTTGTAGCACCAGTGGCACCTTTGAGGGTTGCACGTGACTCCCTGTGGAACCCTTGAAGGTACCATTAGGGTGCCATGGGATACCCATGGGGTGCCATAAGACACCCATAGGGTGCCACATGGATCCATATGGCACCTTCAAGGGTGTTATAGGGAGTCCAGTGACACACCTCGAGGGGTGCCGCTGCTGCTATAACGTTTCACCACAAAGGTGACTTGTGCAACCTGTTGTTTTAACAGTGTAGCGTATCAGTAATGGTGCAATTAATAGAAAATAATATGAAACGCAAGGTATACTGTTGAAGAAGCAAATATTTTTCAGATGGGAAATATAATTTTTCTTGCTTGATTTTTTTTCTTTTTCTTTTTTCTTTTCTTAAGATTCTGAAATACTCATGTTCAATATAGTTGTACCTTCCAATGGTATAACTTCAGCAAAGTAGGGAAATCCGAGCCGTATATTGATGCTAATGATGAACTTTAGAATAATTTGCCAAAATGTGAAGAACTAAAATACGTTTGCTATCAAAGAGCAATTTTCTGGAAAGGTTAGTTCACGTTCTTAAATCAGTTGTAGAGTTTTATTTGAAATCGATTAACTTCATAGCATTAAAGTAATGGAATCAAAACACACTACCTCTCTTTTTAAGCAGATATATTTTCACATTGTGAAAACAAATAAAAACAAGAAAATAGCTTGAGCATTTGCTCTCGGGCTCTGCTTAAACATTTAGCTTTTCATAACCACCTTAACAGAGGAGGCATATTTTTCAAAAATTGTAAACAGATACAGTCTCTTTATCTTCAGGGGACATTCTCTTTAATGTATGTACTGTAAAAAATAAATGTTGTTTTTACAGTATAATACAGTTAATTTTATAGTAATAAACTGTAAAAATTGCTAATTTTTCAGCACTAAACTGTAAAATTTCTAATTTTACACTGGTAAGCTGTAAAATTGCTAATTTTTCAGTAATAAACTGCAAAAGTGCTAATTTTACTGTTCATTACCGCGCATTTTACAATTTTAAACTAGAACCTCTGCTGCCAGTATTATACTGTTGTTTTTAAAGTATAGTACAGCTAAATTTTAAGAGAAATAAATTGTAAAATTACCAACTTTATAGTAAGAAACTGTAAAATTGCTAGTTTTAGTTTATTACTGTGCATTTTTCAGTTTTAAATCGGAACCTCGGCTGCCAGTGTTTTACTGTAAAAACAACAGTTCATTTTTTGCAGCGTGCTTATCATTTAAAGAAAGATCTAAACACAGGATTTGGAAACCTGGAACGCTTGGATGTTTCTTTGAAATTAAACTCAACCAACTCGGGCTTGAAGGGAAACTCTAATTTGGTGATACCAAAGGGTCTTTGGTGATACTACTGTCGGGAGGATTAAAAACTTGGAATTAAAGAGCCGTTTTCATTTCTTGGAGACCTCTAAGTTTTTGAAGACGATACAAATAAGGCAAGCTTTTCTTGAATTAAAAAACATTTCAAGCTTTCAGTTTTGTCATCGCCACTCTCTTATTTGGTGGATTCTGGATTTACTAGTTTTAGTAATTCATAAAGAAAATTTAAAAATAACTGAAATATTTCAAATATATATTCAACTAGCTGACCCGGCCAAGCGTTGCTGTGGCTAAGGTATGATTTAGTTAAAAATTTTATATACTGAGCGAACTACCGTACTACCTACGGTTATAAATATGCAAATTGTCGTCCAAGAATACATTTGTATTTACGAAGGAAAAAAAATTAAAAAATGAAAAATAAGCTATAATAGTAATAATTTGAAAACTTATGAATGCAGAGAGGTACGTTTAGAGAATACAATTCTGAGCAAAATCAATCCAAATTTTAATATTACACAGGTAAAAGTTCACAAATTACAGTAAAACCATTTTTCATTACAATACAATTGAAATACAAAATCACAAAAAAATGAATATTGTATAATTTAAAAACCCGAAAAGGTACGATATTTACGAAACAGTCGAATTTTGAAGCGCAAACTATGAGGTGTACATTTATGTTACAAAGCAATGTGACGGTAAAAATTGTTGTATAGAAATAATTTTAATCTTCGCACCATAAAACAGTACATTTTCCCTCCTAAGAATTTGTTTTTTGAATAGTAAATACCAAATGTATTGTTGAACGATAATTTGCAAATTTATTGCTGCAGATGGATACGCTTAGCAAATACAATTCTGAACTAAATCACTAAAAATTTAAATATTACATAGGTAAAAGATCACATAATGCAGTGAGCCTTTCTTTGTCTAAATACACCTGACATAAAAATCACTAAACAATATGAATATTTTATAACTCAAAGCTCGAAAAAGTTATGATATTTTTCACTGAAATAATTTTCCTTAAAAAATATTCGTACCTAAACATGAGTGAAAAATATTTTTATAACATACAAAATAGCATATGATAAGTATCTAAACTGCTTTAATAAATTGAATTAAGTAAAGGAGAAGTAAGCAAATAATACTTTTCCGAATATTGATTTAATAATACTTACACGCACAATTTAAATTAAGAGAATCGGGACGAATATGCCAGAAATCGATTCGACATCCTTGATCGTTACCACTATTGCTTTTTGCTTCCAAAGCAACTGACAACTCAGCAGCAGATTTTATTTTATAGTAGCCAAGAATACAGAAAAGTTGGTAGCTAAATAGATAATTTGCAATAAAAAATATATTGCGGTCCTAAATTGAGATAACAACTATCCTATCATTTAAGTTGGACCAAACTGAAACTGCGTGCAAAATTTGGTTAAAATCGGTTCAGTAGCTGAGGAGTCCATTGGCCACAAACATAGGGATACGTAATTTTTATATATTAAGATGGATGCACGCTTTTCAAATGTGTCGCATACAACACAAATTCGCTTCAATAATAACAAAACTTATATCACATAAAGATTTTTTAATTTTCAAAAAAAAAAAAAAAAAAAAATAATATAAGTTTTTTAAAAATTTTTAGCAAGAAAAGTATTTTATCGCAATTACTAAACTCCTTAAATTTTGATACTGTTTCAGTTCCCATTTACATGCAAACCATGATTTATATGATCTACTGCGCGAAGAATACTTATGGAGATGTGGGGATAAGTTTTAAGGCATCCTCAAGGAAGGGAGTCTCAAGAGGAGATAAAATTCCAGCCTGTTTCCGAAAACGAAATTACTTATTCTCTTTTAACAGCAGTTTCAATTTTACCTCTATCTTTAGTAAAGTCCCTCTTTTTTCTTTCTAGTCCATAAAATGAAATTGAGATTTCTGAGAACTCAAATTGAGCATTTCCTGATATATAAGTCTGACACTGAAGCTGAGAAAAGGAATGGGAATATTAAACTTTCTTATCTGTTCCATGCGTTAAACGATTCTTCCACCTAAATTATAGGCATCTTAAGACATTTTTCATTAAATCTTAAATCAGTTGGGAAATTAGAATTGGAAAAGGGTTTTCGTTATTTTATCTTCTAATTCTTTTTCAATTCAAATTTTGTCTCGCTTGGTTGAATAGCGTTCCATTTCTGTTGCTCTGTCAAAAAAGATTTACGACAAATTAAGTCCAAAGATTTAACAAGAAATATAGTAGAAATTCGGCATATACCTGTTTCGCAGTTTTCTAGCTGGTGAGCAAATATTTGGACCAAGTAAGTGATGTAATTGATAGCGGTGAAATAACAGCTGAACATTGTGATTTGTTTCGCCTGATATAGGATTTTTTTTTCAGTAAGTTTTTGCTCAATCCATTTGCACAGGTGTGAAATTGTATTTGTGCTTTAAGCCTGGTATTTTAAATAGAGTTGAGATGCGTTCGAATATAAGGAAACATTACGCGTTATAATATCAAGTGTCAACATTCTAAAACAACATTATACTATAGTGGTGCCATATGAAAGAATGGGTGCCGGTCTCGGGGAATACACAAGGTCTCCAAATGGTTTGTAGTCAAACGCAGCCTCGTTTGAAACAAACAAACAAAAAAAAAAAAAAAAAAAAAAAAAAACAAACCAACTGTAGAGAGATCGGACAGGTCTTTGGACACTTCGACTCGTTGTGTGAAACGATGAGCAATTATTGTTATTTTTCAATGAATAATTATTTTTAATTCGAAGTGTTTTTATTAAAAATTTTCAACTTAGTTCTCTTGCTTTGTTTCAAATTAAGTATTTTCATTGGAGACAATGTATCAATGACATAACATGTCTTTTAGAATAAGACTGAACTCTATTTTGTCTTTCTTGACGTTGTTACGGTACATATGTTTTACTACTTACTTGGACTCCATAGTAGAGATTATATATATTTTTTCATAGTTAAAATAGAATTATGTTATTATTAGATCATCACGCAACTGTAAGCGTATGTATATATGCAGTCGAGCTCGCTTATTAGAATATCGGTTAAAATAATATCCCGCTTAATATGATACATTTTCAATGCTAAACCGTTGTAATGAGTTATTTCGATCTCGGATAATGGAATATTCTTCTCATTAGAATATTTTTTCGTGGTAAATTTGCTATTCCATTAATCGGGCTCTACTGTATATGTCAACACAGAATAGTTTATATAAATATTAAACAAGATGCCTGAAATTAAAAAATAACTTTCCTTCTGAGACATCTTGGAATATTCTTCATCTCAATGATAGAATAAATGTTTTTTGGTGAGTACCTACATGATGAGTTCAATGGGGTTTTTAGTTGAAGTAAAGTGAAGGAATATCTTCCCATCAACATTTACGCTTAAAAATTATTCGTAGTTACCACTGCCTCACAGATTGTCAACGACTTTTCAGAAATGTCAAAATTTGCTTGCGTAAAATAATTTTTCCATACCATCGGTACTTGCATTATATTCCATAAAGCTGTTTCATGGAATAACAAAAGAAGATTTTCAAACATGGCACAAATAAATTTTGTGCATAAAACTGACTCCTTTATTCTAGAATTTTTTTAGCTACAAGTATGCACTTTAAGCTACATTTCATGGCGAAGTCGGAGATTCGAAACGATTTACCTTTTCATGGAAAAACTCTCGCTTTTCGAATGTTCTAGTGAGATAAGCAAAACCAATTTTTCACTTTAATGGAGCGTTCAGATTAAATGGTTATTAAATATACGGAATGAAAAATGAATTTTATGGTCGGACGAAGCGCAGGGACTATTACGAAAGGAAATCATCTCGTTTTTCTGAGGTTCGGCTTAAAAAAGCTGGAATTTCAGGCACAATACGTCTGCTCGTTATGTTAATTGTTGTTTGATGTTGCCTTTCGCGAAGAAATTCTGATTAATTGCTATTGCACTAATTATGAACTTAAACAAGTGCACAGCTCATATTCAAACTGTTAGGATAATTGAGCAGAAGAAGTGAAAGAAAAATTATTTTTGATTTATTTATTTTTGATACTAAGTAAATGCAATTAACTTGCTTATAAATAAAATCGGGTATTTTAGATGTATTTTAACATTTACAAATATAAAATAACAATGAATTAAGTATTATAAAAGCTTTATGAAAAGCATCAAAACACTAGAATAAAATTTATATTGGTTCCCTATACATTAGAATATTTTCTTTTATGCAAAATTATATTATGAATATGAAGTAAATGGAAGTTATTTTTTGTACTATTCTCTTTCGCTTAAATAACAACGTACAATCGATTTTGGTTTTTGACACAAAAAAATACGCTATATCTACTACGCCATTAAAGCGAAAAGGTAAACTTACGTTTTTAATATCTTTTTACTGTAAAGATATCCAAAAAATATGATAATAGAGAAAAATTAATACTTAAAAACTAACGTACTGTTATTTAACTTTTTTTCCACGCGAAATTCAAACACAAATCGCTCGTGCAGAAAGCTCAGCTTATATTAACGTAATAAACTGCTGTGAGAAATATATGCAGGCTTATGTAAGTCCATGAAATGGTAAGTGCTTAATATGGAATTGAAAAACAGGACTGATAAAGTGAATTAAAAATGAAGATAGATAGATATAGAAAGATTTTTGTATTGTTGTGTTCAGAAATATTCCTAAAATAAAAGTTGAAAGCCTGAATAATGGCTATAAACGAATGAGTCTAAAAATATTTGTTTAAAATCGAAAAAAAACTTTGATCCTTGAGTTTTTTTTCGGTAGCACTATAACGCGATAAAATAAAAGCTACTGAAAGGGTCAGTGTGCATGAAAGGCGAAAATAATAATAAAAAAGTATAGTATTGCCAAATAAGCAAAATAATTTGCATTTAAAATTAATTATATTTTTCAAATAAAACATTTTGTAACTGGCTGCGTGACCTTTGGATGGCCTTGTACATTTATTTTGTCTGTCATGAGATATTTTAGGCATTTTAAATTTGTCTCTACTTACGGATTGACAAGTCTCCATGTTTAAAAATTTTCGATCGAAAAAACAAGGTATTTGAAAATGTGTTAATGAATATCCAATCAGGGCATACATAAGTCGAAAAATTGCCTTTTAAAACTCGTTAGTTAAAGGATAATGTCTCACGGAATCAAACTGATCTTATCAACTGAAATTAAATTTACCGGAAAAAGAAGTTTCCCCGCAGTATCATTCTCTCATGTAGTCAAAGTTTACTGGAAAACTGCGATGAAATGTTGCAAAGCTCATTACTTGTCGCTAGGGGATATTAAAATTTCCCCCGATAACATTTGTTTCGTTCCAAAACGTTCTAAATTGGAACTTTTAAGAACTCATCGATCGGTTATTGCCTTATCTCGGCGAATTATTAGATAGTAACCGGTGGACTCGTATTAAATTATGCACGCAAAACGGGAGAACAGAGGTTCAAGTTTCGTCACATAATTTTTTATGCGGAATATTATCTGACTGACGACATTCGAAGTTATTTTTATTTTATTTGTAAAAATAAGTGAAATACAAAACAGAATTACTATAAATGTTGATACATAAACCTATTTTAAATGAAAATTAACTTTATTGCTATTAAACGTCAAAGATTAATATACATCAAAAATTGTTGAAACCGATGTGAAATTCATTATTAATAAAGAAATCACAATGCTTATAAAAAGTTCATGCATTAAAAGTTTGAACCACAGTAATATGATAAGTGAGTAGTTTATTAACATTAAATAGCGTTATTAATAATTGAAAATATGTATTGAAAATTAAAATTAAAACGTAGAGTCATCCCTAAATTCAAATCAAGATATTTCATTCACTTTAATGTACACATTGAAACCTTATTTTTTACTCTTTTAAAATCTAAACTTTGAATATTGAGTATTTTAAGATTAAAAAAAATGTTAATTCTCTTCTTCACAAATGGGAAAGACATTATTCTTTTTAGTTTAAGATCGAAATATCTCAGTTATTTCTTGCTTTTAGTCGAGTGATCTTTCGTTATGAGCAAGGTATGGGAGAGTGGTAATGAATGGGCCACTTTTTGGTTTTGAATTTTTGTAATTTTTTCTAACACTTTGTTTTAACTCTAAATTGGTGTTTTAGTTATTTTACTTATCTGGCTATCTAAAAATGTCATAAAAGTTGGATTAGCACCTGTCTATAATGAATTATAATAGAAAATAAAAATTTTGAAATTTGGCCCATTCAACCCCACCTATGGGGTTGAATGGGCCATCGAAGGTAATGAATGGGCCACTAAATTAATTCAATGAAAACATGTGGATTTAATCTTTTATTTGCTGAATATGACAAAATAAATGTGGCACTTGACATGATGATACAAAATCATACTGATTTAAAATTATATAAACATCAAAACTGATGCAATTAAAAAAAAAAACTGATGCATACCAATTGTAGCAGAAAAATGACTAAATAATGAGAGTGTAAGAAATAAATAACATCAAATATATATTTAAAAAAAAATACATTTGGAATACATTTAGGTTTTTTGAGTACATTGAATTTAGATAACATCAAAATACATCTTAAGATTAGTTTATAGATATGGAAAGACTAGCTTATACATATGTAAGCAGTGAAATACTTGGTACATTTTAGCTAGGAAATGTTTTACTAAAAAGGGAAAGACTTACTTTTCAGTCAGATTCTTGACCATGCCACTCTAGTTTGAAAATGGCTCAGCGCAAACGAATGAAAATTGGATGAGTTTAGAAGAACAAATAGCTACATCTATTGGTGACATCAAAAAAAAAATCATGCAAATACTTTTTCATATTTTGTTAGTGGCCCATTCATCACCATGGCCCATTCATTACCACTCTCCCCTACTCATTGCTAATCCCAGTCTAAAACAAAAGTAATTTAATATTACTTCTTTGTTTTTTTTGAAAAAAAACACTTCATTCATAGCTTTTGTTTTTAGAAAAAATATTTTATTCATAGCTTTGTGTTTTCGTGGTGAATAACTCTTTTAAAAACTAACATTAAAATTGAAATTATTTCCGAGTAAGTTGCCTTTTAAGATCAAAAATATGTTTCTTAGGTTTTTATTCTTGAACCTGAGTTTTGCATTAGCAGTTTTATTTCTTAGTCCAATGATTTTCTAATTTCTTACTCTTACATACTTACTCTTACTCTAGGATTACAATATCTCATAATTCGATCATGATAGAGTATAATCAGGTGTATTAAGGAGTTTGTGCAGCGTAGTAAACTATGCAGGACTTTAAATTTTGATAAAAAAAGTTCTTTTATATTATTATTATTATTTTTACAAATGTTTCTAAGCTATGTTAAAAGATCATCATGACAGAAACTGCAGTATGATTTTTTAGAAAGACAAAAAAATACTTCAACCCTAAATATTGAATTAGCTCATCCTACATGAGTGTCTTTTTGTGTGAAAAGTCATGCAATTAGCATTTAATCCGTTTTTACATGAAACATCTGAATATAATGTTCTTAAATGACAACTTTCTAAAAAAATCAAAGCTTCAGAACAAGCTCAAAATGACGTTGAAGCGAAACTTAAAGAACTTCAAAAGGATTCGCGAACAGTAACAATTCTCAAATTTTTGTTTTAGTTTTCAATGCACTAAAAGTTTTCAAGAAAAGTTCTTACCACTACCGCAGATAAGCAAAGCCCTTTTTCCATTCCCAAAGTCTTCTGTCCATTAACTGTTAAATTTACATAATTTTCCCATCACGAGCATTTTAAAGTTAGGCTCCGCTATGTTTTTATTTATTGCATTTTCAGGGATTGGGCGGGGGAGGGAAATTACGATAAAAAAAATGCTTCCAGCACATAAAATATGTTTTATATTTTTGGATGAATTCGTTAATAAATAACCGAAATGGAAAATGTCTTATAGAAGACGGAAGAAGACAACAGGATAGAAAAGGATAACTTGAAATAATTACTTTTTTTTGGAATCAAAATCTTTGGTACAAAAATTAACTTGTATTTTGCAAACAATTGCGAAATAAATCTGGGTCGGTAGTATTTGATTTAATGGCTTATTTTTATGTGCTGTAATTTATTGGGGAATAAAAAACACATTTAAATGGATTACTCGGTATTTTACTACTTGACTTGATTTCATAAAACCTAAAACAGGATTATCTAATCCATCATGTTTCACATAAAACTTTTTGATCTAAGGAAGGCCATTCTTGATTTTTTGTACTGTAGTTAGAACAAAAAGTTGATTTTTAGATCAGAAAGGATTTAAGACGAGTAGGATACAGTTGCATGCTTAATATTTGATTACTTGAAAGTATAAATTAAAGAAGACTTATGTCACCGGGTCTTTTTTATTTTCTATGGTTTGAGTGAAAACAGTTCTAGAAAATAACTTTAGGGATTGATAAATAGGTTTCTTGTAGGCTTGCAATGTATCTATGAAATACTTTTTTCAGTTTGTATAGTATGTGTGTTGGTTGCTAATTAATGGTATCAAAACGAAATAAATTAAAGTACCATAGGCTATCATATTTAGTTAGCAATTTCCTCAACCCAATACCTGTTGTAAAGTTATACATAATTATCTTTGAATAATAATAGATAAGAGTGTTACACCAGCTATAGCAGGAAGTTGCAAGCAGTTTGCTATGGCAGGAAGAAAATAGTTAAAAAAACTAACTTGAACCAATTCTGGAAAGCTCGAATTTAAATGAAAACATTACTTATAAAAACAGTGCATTAAACCTTGGGAAAGTTGGGACCTTAAACATCTTAAAATTATAACGTAGTTTCCATTTTTTTTCTTATAAAAAGCCTAAAAAAAGTTTTACCTTAAATTTCATTAAAATTAGCAACATATCTTTGATAAAATTCTTTAACTATTAAAAATTTTGTGTACCTTTTTTAACAATTATATGCTTTTCTTGCATTGCCAAACTCAACAGCGTAAACTTTTATTTAAACTGAGTAATGATGTTAAACGCGGAGAAGCGTTTACCACAGTAATTACATTTATTTAAAAAAATATAAGCATTAATCAGATAGTTTTTTAACTATTTAAACATCAAGTTATGCCAATTAACTTTTTTCCCCTTCTAATTGATCCAGTGTGATTGAGGTCACATGAAAACCAGATTTTTTTTCTAAATCAACGATAATTAAGAGTAGTGTAATTAAATACATGTTGAGCTATTGCACTTTTTTATTCAAGCTTATTGCAAAAAGTAATCATTAATAGATAATTAATATTTGCTTATAAAAATCTCATTAGATAGCATACATGCAATATAAAAGTACAATATTTATCTTCTTTGTTAGTTTTTTACGGCATTCGATTTATAGCAAGAAACCCAACTGCTTTGAATAATGTTTTTTCTTAATTAAGGTTTAGTGGCATATGCTTTTAATACAGTGAAAAAGCTATTGACAGTACATAGGCTCATTAATAAACAGTTGTCTGATGCGGTAAATCAACAAAAATCACCAATGCTTATTATATTAATTACAAAAAAAGTAATTTACTTAATATGAAATTAAATTGGTTATTAACTGAGGAAATGATCCAGCTTTTAGAAATGAATATGTTTTATGCGAACATTTTCCTAATATCTGGTACTTCTCAATGTATTGATACCAAAGAGAAACAATTATTGGAGAAAAAATAGAAATCTCTGCATCAAGAGTTTTTTTTTAATATTAAACCAAGCAGAGGCCCAGTCAGAGGGATCTACTGAGGTTAACCTTTCGGATCTTTTGGTATTGAGTCTTTTTATCGATCATAGCAAGTTAATATATAAACATTTTCAAGGACTTTTATGAACTGAATACCTATTCCTTCGGCGAAAAATATACCTAGCTATAGTAGTGAAATCATGTGAATTGTATCCCAACAAAAACATAAATGTGAAAAAGGAGCCAAGTTCGGTTGAAACAACGTTTGGGCAGTTTGAAGCATCGGTGCCACCGACAAAAGAGTTGAAATCTAACAGGCTCCAAGTTCTATAGCTGTTCTGTTAACTACAGTCGTGAGAGTTATTGAAATGTTCATTAATTTATTTTAATAACATTTCGTTAGTTCCTTTTATATCGGCTTCTTATAACTTGGCAAGTTCATTTCTAACTGACGGAAGTCGGATTTTTTTGAACGTAATTTCGTGACGATTAAAACTTGCCCAGTTCCGAAGCCGATATGAAAGGAACTAACGAAATGTTATTAAAATAAATTAATGAACATTTCAATACCTCTCACGACTGTAGTTAACAGAACAGCTATAGAACTTGGAGCCTGTTAGATTTCAACTCTTTTGTCGGTGGCACCGATGCTTCAAACTGCCCGAACGTTGTTTCAACCGAACTTGGCTCCTTTTTCACATTTATGTTTTTGTTGGGATATCATGCTTTTTTGAAAAGCCGAAGTAACGGTTATGCTTTCATTTAGACACAAATTAATATACTACTGATTAAATACTGTCCTTCATTTGTTTTTCATATATGCACATATATTTTTATTTGAGTTAAAAGACTGAAGAGTGGTATACTTACTGATAAAGATTTTTTTCAGCAACGTTCGAATGTAGCAATATTGATTATGCAATGTATATGCAATTGGATGGAATAAGCAGCTTCCGTCAGGTGGCATCGGAATTATTTTGTGTAAAATATTGGACTCACCTATTAATAAATGTACTTTACGACTCATATTTGAAGAATGCGAGATAAAATTGGGTCTATTATAAGAGGCAAACGGCAGAAACACACTTTAACGAACATAAAGATGAGATTTGTAAAGAAAATTACATCAGTAGAATGAGCTCTTTTTAAAAACTGAACAATTTTATTAATATTCAAACTTATAGTAACAAAGATCACAGTTAAGTTCATAACTATATGTATTTAAGTTTTCGAATTATTTATTTCATCTTGATAAACCTTTTAATCTTCCGTCAAGGCAAACTAAGCCTTGAAACAGCTTACAATAAAACATTTGATTTTAAACTTAAGTATTTTATTTTTGGCAACGTTTTACAAGCATTTTGGCGCTTTTGTTTGACGAACCATTTATAAATCGCGCCAAGATACTCATAAAAAAAATGCTTTTTTTCTTGCTTTTTTAATGTAGTTTTTGGACTTTTTAGATTTTTCCCATAGTTAGTGTCTGGAAATATACCTTGATGCCAAATTTTAAGATTCTGAGACACTTGGAAGTAGGTAAACATTTTGATGAGTGAGTGTGTAATCTAAATAAGAAAATCGCCATATTTTCACTTTTAAAACATTAATAACTTTAAAACTAAAAGAGATATATTCATAAAATTTAGGATTATGGGTGTTCTATGTCACTCTAATAGACTTACAAAATTAAAAGCATGTAGATGAAGTAGTTCTTGAGAAACGGAGGGGTCGAAAGTAGTCCGAAATGGTTCGTGTAAAGATACACTAGCAGATGTGCAGCGCGAACTTGGCTGACACACTGCCGTGTGTCTTGGATCATTATTTAGGAAGTTTTCTTAATTTGATTATGCAATTAAAAATCTTTAATTTTCTTAAATGAAACGTTTTTAATGTTAAAGAGTTCCTTAACCCTTCACTGCACGGTGTGCCAGATCTGGCACAAACCAAATAAACCCTCATATATTCCTATGATTTTTAAATGCAGTTAAACTGAGCTTTGTGCCCCTTCTGGAACATTGCTATAACAGTTTAGTGCGATTTTTATGCACTAGTTAGTTGCACTAGTTATTACAGTTCTTGCTTTTCAAAGAAAGAGTGTCTGCATTTCCGTTAGAAGTGTGCTTAGTCATTATTTCCTTTGTTCTAAAAATGTTTAAATACACTTAGTGGAAGAAAATTTGTTTATACCACTTATGACACAAAACACATTGTAGATTATTACACTTATCGGTATACAAAGCATATGCTATGTGCTATGAGCCATATGTAGAACAAACAATTAAAACATCATTTTTGGTGCTCATTTTTGAGATTAATTTTTTTTTATTTTTCCTGAACTCAGGGCTATTTAAAAGGTAACAAATGATTTTTTTCATGAAAATATAAAAAATCGTGCAGTGAAGGGTTAAAAAAAAGTAAGTGTTACTTTGTAGATACACCGGAAAAGTGCGCTGCTCTTAAGTAGGATACACCGAGTATTGTGTACACTGCTCTTTTCATTTCCCTTAATGCGTTAAACTGATAGGAAACTAGCATCCGCTTCTACTGGCAAACAAAATTTAAAATTTTGTCAATGGGTCAATCAGAATACGTTAGGGTGAAGTTGATAAATGAATACAGTCGACGCTAGATATAACGACCGTCTCCGTCCTACAGAAAACGGTCTTTATAATGAGTGGTCGCTATAAGAGGTAGAACATAGAGTATATTGGGATAGTTGGGGGTTTTCTCACCGGTCGTTATATGAGGATGAGGATGGTAACGTGTGGTCGTTATAACGAGCGTGGACTGTATACTGTTATTGTGACTTTATAAGCAATTAAGAGAGGAGGGAAATTAGTAGTTTATACTAGGTTTTTAGGATCAAAATCAGCTCTATCCCTCAGTTTTTAAAAGTGTTTTAATTTCGTACCGTAAAATGGGGTTAATCGGAACACTTTTCAGCTTTGATTGTAAAAAAAGCAGTTAAAAGATTTTTTTTAAATTTGATTTTTTGGGTAAAAACTTCGGTCTTGCTTTACTTTTGATATTCCAAGCAAAGACAAAAGATTTTGAGCAAATATTATTAAAATATATAGCAAATTATGGGTGTTCCGAATCACCCCGCTGATAGGGGTCAATCGGAACACTTGTTAAAATTTTTATTTTTTTTAAATTTAATCTGTAATAGGTCTAACAAACATGAGTAATATTGATGGGGGAGAATAAGAACAGATAATTACTGTCAATAAATGTATAATTTCAGTACCAGTAAACGTTTATAATTTGTGAAAATTCAAAATAATTTTGAACTTATGAAAAATGAAAAGTAATTTTAAGAAAAGCTTTTGAATTGAAATGCAAAGATTTAACATGAATGGAAGTCACTCATGTCGTCCACAAATATGTACTTGTCCTTAAAACTAGCAATTGTGACTTGGCTTAAGTTTTTTCATAACATCTCCTGGGATGAACTCTGCCTTTTCTTTAGTTTTTTGAAATTTCTGGGTTTCGGGGATTGTCCTGAAAGATTTTTTCGCTTATTCATCACTGTCTGTGTGCTGGACGTTTACTACATAAAGTCTATGTGACTTTCTCCCTTTTATTTTAAGTAAAAAAAAGTCTCCTGGAGAAAAAATCTTTTGAAATCTGTAACTTTTGTCATTCTAAGATCTAGTTGCTCACGAGAAGGGATAAACAGTAATAAATCCTTGTCCCTGTCTTGATTAGAAGAATTGGGGTTAGAATCTTGATTTTTCAAACAATTTCCTTCAAATAAGTTTGAATTGGAACAACAGAACTAAGTGTTCCGATTCACCCCGCAAATTTTTTTCCCATGGCATTTTTCAGAATTCTTCACTTTTATGACACAATTTATAAAAAATGTAAATTCTAATGTGGTATTCTGTTGTTCAGATACATGTATAATTGAAACATACCACTCATAGTTTTTAAATATAAGAAGGTTTGTTCTTGCATATGAAGTTTTGCAGTCTATGAAAATGTGATGTTTTCTAGCATTCAACGTGCAGCCCTCTTTAGAAGCCAGTAGCGTTGCCAGATTGACAAAAGTATTTTTTTCCTACTTCCTATGATCTTACCTTTCTAAAAAAAAAATTCATGGCGAAAAATACCCAATAGTATATTTATGAAGAATTTCTTTGTACGGTTGGGAAGTTTTGTTCCGATTGACCCCGCTGTTCCTATACACCCCATTTTACGGTACTAGCGCATGTGCCCGGCGTTGCGTGGGTTAAAATGTTTCAATTTTTTCAAAAGTAGAAGCGAAATTTCTTAGAAAATCATTACAGATAAATAAAGCATTTACGTTTAATTTCATGCTGTCTTTTACACCAATTTAACTGACCGCGTTGCCACAAAAAAAAAATACCTTCATGGATTTCGCATGTTGCATTACCTGCAAAAAATACTCAAATGTAATCTTAAAACTTCATGGTACAGTTAAAGTTTAATCTTAAGTGAATAGTTATGAACTAAAGAACACTTTTTATGAACATATCTTATTTTAAGAATTAAAGCTTCAGTAGCGTTTTTAAGTCAAAACATTCGAAATAATATTGCATTTGGAAAGGTATAATTTAAATTTTGGCAAAGAAAAATAGAAAAAAAAAGAGAGAGAGAGAGAGAGAAAGCTGTAGTAACTTCTGTTATGAAAAGCACGAGGTAAGCACTTTTGTATTTTTCTGGTAGAATAAACGAATCTAATTTTTTCAATTTAATGAAGCGTTAATATTTAATAGCTATTAAACACATGAAATGAAAAATGAAATTTCTGGATGAATGGAGCAGGCAAGCTGATACGTTGTGAAATTTTTAATGTTCGTTGGGCACAAAACGAAAAGTTTTCATTCAAAATCTCTTTTTCACGTAAATGCAATATTCATGTATCATTCAAGGAGGTCTTAAAAAATACCACAAACTAAAGAGCAAAGCTGGAGAAAATCCTCAGTCGCCAGTGTCGGTAGCAAGAATTGCATTAGTAGCCGGATTTTTGAAACAGTCTTCTTTTTTTCTTTGCTTAAAGTTTTGAATGATATATATCTATATATTTTATTTATTGAAGTCAACCACCTTAAATACATTATATTTAATGTAAATAATAGATTTTAAGTAAATAATTTCATTGAGCCTGTACCTTGATTTGGCGTTTACGATTTTCCCAACATTTTTCTGAGCCGAACTGAAAGATTGATAAAATAGTGCATGAATTTTAATTTTTAAATTTTTTAGTAATAAACTTATGCAGTTTTCTTACGTGCAGTATTTTTTTCATTTCGATTCCCTTATTCAAACTATAAATGGACAAGGTAGAGATAAATACAAAAAAAAAATCTGAACTTTGAATTGAGTGTTTTATGACAGTTGCCAATTAAATGAAAAAAAAAAAAAAAAAAACATCAAATGTTACTTCAACGATAGGATAAAGCAAAATCACAAAATTTTCCTATTAGTTCATAGTAACTTGCAGTTCATTTTATCAATCAAACAAAAATAACCCTCGCAAGGTATTTAAACTAAAGAGTAAAAAAAATCGCGAAAATTACCTCGTAGCTAGCTCATAGTTAGCGTTTATCGTCGTTTGTAGTTAACATTTATTATTCTTCAGAGTTAACGTTCATCGTTGCTCATACACTGCAAAAAATAAAATGTTATTTTTACAGTATAATACAGCTAGTTTTACCGTACAAAACTGTAAAATTGATAATTTTACGGTGATAAACTGTAAATTTGCTAATTTTACAGTAATAAACTGTAAGGGCCCTGCTCCACATTGACGTAAAGCAGAAACGTAAAATGGATTAATTAGTGTTCCTATGAAAAGTACCCGGATTTTCAGTTTCTGCCTTCGGTTTCGGTCGCGTTTTCCGCTGATGTGGAGCAGGGCCCTTAAATTGCTAGTTTAACAGCTAATTACCGTAAAATTGACAGTTTTAAACTGGAATCTCTGCTGCCAGTATTATACTGTTGTTTTTACTGTACAATACAGCTAATTTTATAGTAATATTGCTAATTTTACAGTAATAAACTCTAAGATTGCTTGTTTTGCAATTATGAACTGTAAAGTAGCTAGTTTTACAGTTTGTGCATTTTATAGTTTTAAACTGGAACCTCTGTTTTCAGTATTATACTGTGAAAACAACAATTTATTTTTTGCAGTGTAGTTAGCGTTTATCGTTGTTCATAGTCAACTTTTATCCTGATTTATCCACTTAAATTGTGAAAGATTCCTTACTAATTTTTACTGATGAACAATGTATAACAGACGTTTTTAGTGGAGCATCGCTACAAACTTAGAATAAACTTATTTTAACTGCCATTCATATCCCATAATCGTGGGATGATTGTATCCGTACCATTGGCACATTCTGGAAGAAAATAGAAATAACCCTCCCCAATAAAATTCAAGCAATACTGCATGTATGGATGAAACAAAGCGTTATTTTTAACATAAGCTGATATATCTTTAATCCTAATTCAATTGTTTGGAAAAAATACAAGAGAGAAAAAAGGTTAATCAAGTTCCATGGTGCACAAACAAGTCTGTGTCTATGCTCCTTGTCACGTAAAATCGATTTCTTTCATTGTTCGCTAATCGCGTTGCGATACCTTCATGATTTTGATTTAGAAGTTCTTTTTTCACAAAGGCAAAACAAGAAGTTCTGTCAAGAACTAAACGAGCCTACTTTCCCGTACATCGACATCGGCATTCTAGCATCTGATCATTCTTCTCTTGATATCTAAGACTAAAAATTATGTCAAACATACTTTTTTTAGCCTACTTTCCCGTTAAAAATAAAAGAAAGACGAGAAAAGTATTAAAATTGGCTTAATGCATCTAAAAAATATCGCCAAGTCCAAAAAATATCGCCAAGTTAAAAAAATAAAAAGGTAAAATGAAAATCGAAAAATTAAAAATTTGAAAGTAGGGTATTGAGATGGAGAATTTGTGTGTGTGTCGGTCGGTCGGTCGGTCGGTCTGTCTGTCCCCCCCCTAATAACTTTTGAATAAACATTCCGATTAGGACGAACTTTTTTTTGTTGGAAAGATTTCGGCGAGTACAGCTCATTCCCATATTTGATTTTTCGATTTGAACAATTTTTGGTTCAACTTTGAGCCGTTAAAACAACCTGTCCCGCGATACTAACTTTTTAGTTAACAGTCCGATTTGAACAATTTTTTTTTTTTCGAAAGATCTTTTCAAGGATACTTCATTCCCGTATATACATTTTCGATTTGAACAATATTTCGTTCAACATTGAACCGTTCAAACAAACTGTCACCCCTAATAACTTTTGAGTGAACAGTCCGATTTAAACTAACTTTTTT